>JAJOOI010001090.1:0-37735 GCA_029582585.1 Solanum bukasovii | reverse complement strand
CTTGTCTGAGAGCTTTTGGAGATTTAAAAGCAAAGCTAGTTTCTGCACCTGTCATTATTTCACTAGATTGGGGGCAACCGTTTAAAGTGATGTGTGATGCGAGTGGAGTGGCGCTTGGTGTGGTATTAGGACATAGGCAAGAGAAATTTCTTGATCCTATTTATTATGCCAGGAAAGCTCTAAATGTGGCTCAAAAGAACTATACGGTGATTGAACAAGAACTCATTGATGTGGATTTCGCATTCGAGAAATTTTGATCCTACTTGCTTGGTACCAAGGTCATAATGAATACTGACCATTCTGCATTGAGGTATCTAATGTCTAAGAAGGATGCAAAACCAAGGTTGATTAGATGGGTATTGTTGTTGCAAGAGTTTGATTTTGAGGTGAAAGATAGAAAGGGGACAAAAAATCAAGTTGCTGATCATTTGTACAGATTAGATGAGGAAGATATGCTGAAGCTAGGAGATGGAGCTGAAATTACTAATGCTTTTCCAGAAGAACATGTATTTACTGCTTCTCATGATCTTATTCCTTGGTTCACAGACTTTGCTAACTACTTGGCAAGTGATCTGGTTTCATCGGATTTGTCTTTTCACCAGAGGAAAAAGTTTATGCATGATATGAAGTTCTTTTGGGATGAGCCTTATTTGTTCCGTATTTGTGCTGATGGGATTATTCATCGCTGTGTGCCCGAGGTTGAGATGATAAGTATACTACATGCGTGTCATTCATCGCCTGTTGGTGGGCATCATACTGCTATTCAGATTGCTCATAAAATCTTGTAGTGTGGGTATTACTGGCCTACCATCCACCAAGATGTTCATGATTTCGCCAAGCCTTGTGATCATCGCCAAAGAGAAGGATGAATTTCAAAGAGGCAAGAGCTACCTATGAACCCAATATTGGTGATTGAGTTGTTTGATGTATGGGGACTTGACTTTATGGGTCCATTTGTTAGTTCACATGGGATGAAGTATATTCTTGTTGCGGTTGATTATGGGTCGAAATGGGTTGAAGCAATCGCGCTTTCAAACAATGAAGGGAAAAGTGTCACTGTATTCCTGAAAAAGAATATCTTCTCCAGATTTGGTACACCTAGGGCGATTATTAGTGATGGAGGTTCCCACTTTTGTAATAAGTTGTTCAAGGCGTTGCTAGAGAAATATGGAGTCCTTCACATTGTAGCCACTCCTTCCCATCCGCAGTCTAGTGGTCAAGTTTAAGTGTCAAACAGAGAGATAAAGAAATTCAAAGACTGTGAATGCAAATAGAACCGATTGGTCAAGGAGGCTTGATGATGCTCTATGGGCCTATCGCACCGCATTCAAGACACCCATAGGTATGTCCCTCTACCAACTTATATATGGGAAGTCGTGTCATTTGCCGGTAGAGTTAGACCATAAGGCTATGTGAGCGCTAAAGAAGTTGAATTTTGATTGGGGCACCGCATCAAGTCAAAAAGTGAATGACGGAATGAGCTTGATGAGTTTCGCCTAAAACCTTATGAAAGTTCAGCCTTGTACAACGAAAAGGTGAAAAAGTATCATGATCAAAAGATTGACAAGCGTGAATTTGTTGTGGGTGATCTAGTGCTTTAATTCAACTCAAGGCTGTGATTGTTTCCTCGCAAGCTCAAGTCCAAGTGGACTAGACCATTCATAGTCACTTAAGTGTTTCCACATGGAGCGGTCGATCTTGAGAACAAGGAGGGAACAAGGTTCAAGGTGAACAGGCAAAGAAGGATCAAGTCTATATGGGAAAGTTAGAGAGTGTTCAAGAAGTGATTGAGGCCTATTACCTTGATGAAGTCTGAGTACCCAAGGGTCCTGCGTCGTGCCGCGACGTTAAATCAAGCTCTGCTTGGGAGTTAACCCAAGATGTACAATCTAGCCAACTATAGGTTTTTCTTTTCGATTTAGGAGTTTTCTTCTTCTATTTTAATTTCTGTAACTCTTTAGATAGGTGTTTAATTTTTGTATTAGTGTTGGCTAGTTATAGAATAGGGTCCGTGTCTAAAAAGTGTCCAGAAAATATAAAATGAAAGTCCTAATGGTTGTTACGTGTGCAGGGATGACAAGCTGAATCTGCAGAAAAAGGTTGTGTAGAGGTCTATGGACCCCATCGACGGTCTGTGGGTCCATTCATAGTCCGTGGATGCTGTCAGTAGATCTCCAGGTAAGTCTTCTAAAATTCTAAGTGTCAGAGTGAACTACACTCCGTAGGTCGACCCACAGACCGTAGACGAGGTCTCGTGGTCCAAAACCTAGGGTTTGCCCGACCCGACCCGGATACCTTATAAAATAAAACCTCTCAGTTTTAATTCATTCTCCACCTTCAAAGCTCCCTCCCAACCATTTTTAAACATTTTTCTCCCACAATCACTCCATTTAACTCCCATATCCCAGAAATCATTCCCCATTTATCTCCTCAAATTCCCATATCATTCTTCTCTCTTTCAAATCCCTCCTCTCCATTTCCCAACAATTGCACAGTTCGGGTGTGCTGTAGAAGGGCTAGCAAAAGGTCTAAGGATTTCATTGCAATCACAGACTCACCCACTTCACTTACTTGTATGGTAAAACGACTTCCCCTAACTCTGAATTTTGTTGTTCATTGTTCAAATCATGAGGTCATGAAGTGGAACTTCACCTTGGGTTGTTAGGGTTGTTAATTTTAGAGTTAAATGTTGCATTGTATGCTAGAATAACCCTTGGTACAATGGTATGTGAGTGTGTAGGTTATTAAAACTAACTGAATCAAGGTAAAAGGTCTAAATGGAAGTTTTGACTTAGGGTTCCTAGTTCGTTATGTTAAAAAGTCAAATTGTGAGTAATCGGAACTCTAAGGATGACAAACTACTTTATATTAAGTTAAAATGAATGATTAGACCTAGGTTGATTAATTGGTTTGTTGAAATAATGAGTACAAAATAAGGCATGTCTGAAACCTGGCATAGAACTGACCCACGAAACCCGGTCCACGGACCGTAGGTCAGGTTCGTGGGTCTATTGCACATGAAATAATCACCAAGTGTGGAACCACGGAGGTGGACTACGGTCCATCGTTCCATCGACGGACTGTTCTGCATGTCCGTGGTTCACATCAGAGACTGAACTTCTGGGAACTTTCATATACGGACCGTAGGTCCATCCACGGACCGTAGGTACCCACCGTAGGTGGATAGTTCTACTACTATCCAAATTTTTTTTAGTTTTTGTTTTGGTTTAGTTCTTGTTTTTCAAAATTTTTGAGTGTGTTATTGGCTTGTTTTGGTACTAACTAAGCTTCTATAGGTACTATGGGCCCCAAGCATAGTGAGTGATAGAGTGAAGTCTGAGTAAACCCAACTCATAATCCTCTCTTGGGTTTTCTTGCCTGTGTTCTTTTCCCCCAAGAGACTGTTTAATTTCTGTTGAACCGGCATATTTAGGAATGTATGTGTAGGAGTAAGTAGAAAAATGAAAGCATGATGGCATGCATGACAAAAATTATCCCTGTCCAAAAATGTTGAATTGTGCTAGATCTTTAGTCTTGATGAGTTGAATGTATTGGATCTCAATGTGACATGATAAGAACTGATGTGACGTCATGACTTAAGCTAAAACTTGAACACGCTAATCTGATAATTTGATAATGAAACAATGTGACAAGAGTGTGTCAGAAAAGTTGAATGTTTAGACAGTATGTGCCATTCTAGAACCTACCCCATTGGTCCTGCTAAGATGATCTAGGCTAGAAGTTGGGAAGTGATCATAGGCCTTTGTTCAAATTAGTCCACTTAAGCCTAAAATGATCCAACCAAATGAAATCAATGTTCCCTTTGATCCAAATATTTGATCCTAAAATAGACCATTTCTTTTGATTCACCTAACTCACCTTCCCTAAAATAAGTGTTTTGGCCCCAGTCCCTCCTTGGACATGTGCACCTTGACTTGGGCCAAAAGCCTAAGTTGAGGGTGGCTAATGCAAAAATTTACCTCAATATTGGTGTTGGTCCGACAACAGATATTGTGCACCTCAACTAATGTAAAATCCATAAGTTGAGGGTGGCAATGAAAGAGGAAACCGAAAGAAAAATAGGGTATGAAAAGAGTTTTTTGTTGAAAAGAGAAAAAGAAAAGATAGAAGAGGATGTGACTTTGTACAAAAAGAAAAAAATGAAAAATAAAGTGAAAGAAAAAGAAAAAAGTGAAGAATAAGAGCAACAAAGTCAAAAGTCACATCCATGTTGACAAGAGTTGAGGGAAAGAAAGTAAAATGAAAGGATGTCAAAAATAGGTTGAGAAAAGAGGTAAAAATCTAATGTAATGTCAAGGAGGGAAGAAAGTCACTAAAAAGAACCCAAATGTACCACACCTGACCCGAAGCTTACGTTACAAGCTAAGAAAGTCCTATAGTGATCCTAGCAACTAGTTTGGAGAGTCTAAGCAGTAAAAAAGGGCAAGGCTATGGTATTGAACACTAATTGTACTTGAAGTCACTTCTGAGCGTGAGTGTTGCATGAATCCTAAAAAAATCAAAATTCATATCTTCTGTGTGAAAAGGATTTCGTTTGAAGTGAGGGCACCAGTTACATTGTAAGAAAATTGGTACTTTGGTGATTGTGAAAACTGTATGTTGAGGTGTATATTGGTCGATCTCTATCATATCTTGATCCGCATGAGTTATCTTGTTGAGTCTAAGAGAAAAGATTTTGAACTAAGAAAATGGAGTGGATTGAAATGACCATGTGATTGCTTGAGTTTGTATGTCTTCTTGTACGCAAGTGTCGTTTATAGTGTTAGTGTGTCGCAAAGGGACAAACAACATGTTTAAGTTGAGGGTGTTGATATATCGTGAGTTTATGGTATTTTTAATACATTTCACTTAAGAGTTGTGTGTGTCTAGGGCCATTTTGTATTAGAAATAATGTTTTTTGTATGATGTTTGCAGGAAATAGGCTTGGACGTGGTAAACTGAGATGACAACTGAGAATCTGCAGAACTGGCCATCCACGGAGGGACCTACGGACCGTAGGTCCTATGACGGTCCGTCGATGGTGGGCATAGATAGGAGCTTTAGGAAAGTCTGACCAAGTGTGGAACAACGAAGCAACCTACGGACCATAGGTCGACCCATGGGCCGTCCTGCACGTCCGTAGAAGATGAACTGGGAGGTGAAGTTCTAGTACCTGATGAAAATCCTAAGTATGGAGCCACAGAAGAGGACCCACGCTCCGTAGGACAACCTACGGTCCATCCTACATGTCTGTCAGTGATTAACTAGGAGTTGAAGGTTGCAGTTATTGCAGAAAAAGTCTAAGTTTTAACCAACGGAAGGGACCTACGAACCGTAGGTCGAGTCCTCGATCAAAGCCGTGTCCAGAAAGATTATTTCCTTATTTTGTTTCCTTTTTATTTAGGACATGTTTTTCTATAAATAGGGCATGTAAACCTCGTTTTTGGGGTTAGACACCATTGCATACTTTTAGTTCTTGATATTTTCTTGGGAATTAACTTGCAAACTTTGGCAATTTGATTTCCTGATTTTGGTTTATAGGAATTTTGCTTTGGAATTTGATTCTAGATTTCAGGTTTCTTCTACTCTAAACGTAAGTTCGTGAATTCTTATTATCAAAACATGAATTGTGTTCTTTCAAGCATGAGTTGCTAAATCCACAACAATTGTTGTGGGATTCATGAGCAATTAACAACGTATGAATAATAACTAAGTAATTCTTGAATAGGGTTGATGCATACATTGATAATTCTTTCGCTTAGAAGTCTTTGTAATGAGTGCACGCGTTAGAAATCGCCTTGTTGCTATTTGCCAGACCAAGGATGTAGTTAATAAGAAAAGAATTATCAACAGAGATTTAGTGTGATACTATCTAATAGTCTAATATCAATTGGTACGAGGGTGAAAACTAATCCATACATTGATGTGATGTCTAATCTGTGGTAAAGTTAAGGGTTAGTAAATTATACACTCGTAGCCGGAACAAGGTGCGGGGTGAAATTCTCTATTTGGAGGACCAATCACTTAGGGATACCTAACTTACCAACTTTGTATTTAAAACACTAGGAAAGGATTAATATTATTAGGATTACTGCGTTAAGAGCTTATGGGGAACAGATACTCCCTAGTTTCTCTCTCTTGTTGATAACAACAAAGCTTGAATCTTGCTCACTTGATACTTGATCAACAATCGGTTATTTATTTTTAACTCCCCCCCCCGCTTTATTTACTTGTCTCGGAAATAAGTTGACTAAACAAATATAATAGTGAGTTAAATTTAAGTCTGAACCATATTCCTCGTGGGATCGACCCCAACCTCCAAGTTGAGTTCTTTACTTGATAACGATCACTTATACTTCTTTAGGGAAGTGTAATTTGAGCGTATCACTGGTTGTCTTAAAAGACAGGATGGATGTCTTGGAGGTCCATGTCCAAGCTCAGTTGCAGGCTATCGGGTCAGTCAGTACTGATGAGTTCAAGAAGCAGTTGGTCGAGATGAGAGCTCAAGTTGCTAAACTGGCTAAAATGCCAGTACAAGTACCCACTCCGGTCATGCCAGAATCCTTGATGCAATTTCTCAGTAAGGCACCTACCTCTCAATCCCATCATGATCTCTAGGGTGAACTCCTTACAAGCAAACCCAACAAGAGAAAACACAAAGCTGAAGAGTCTGATGAGGAGCTGTCGACTGACCTATCCAAGGAAGAAAGAAGACAACACAAAAAATCTGACAAGGCTTCGAGGAAAAAGGCAAGAGAAGATGAAGCACTTGCACAACAACAACGAGATGCGGTATTAGCTGGCGCTTCTGGTAGCGGAGTACCTGTCCTGGTTAGTGGTAGCCAGTCTGAGCCAGAGCTGGTTTATGAGAGTGCACCAGTTGATAAGGGTCCCGACGCTGATCCGGCTACCGGCACCTAGTGCGCCATACGTATGACCCCTCCTTACAGCCCTGTATTATTTTACTTTATTGACTTTGAGGGCAAAGTATTTTTGTTTGGGGAGGGGGTGGTGAGCAACCTGCCATTTTAGTTGTTAGAATGAATGGAGGTTGACTCTGTGTTTGACTGATAAACTGTGATTGGTGTGTTTGGTTTTTGATGAAAATGTGAAGTTTTTGTGTGTTGAGCTATGCAACAATTATTTATGTTTGAAATGATGGCCTTAATATGAAATTTGACTTTTAGGCTCTTTAGATGACATCTTAGGTACTTATAGGTTGAACCTTGCTAGTCTAGAATATAAATTGGTGAACTAATAAACTAGAAAATGTAGTCATGTGTCATATGTCTGTGAGGTTTGCTTGAAGTCTAACGCTAGAGGCAGAAACTAGAAGTTGCTCGAGTAGTCTTGCTTAAATCTGACAATAACTGGATAGGAAAGGATCAGTAGGCAATTTTTGCTAAGCCATTCAAAAGCCAAAAAAAAATCAACCAAATAAAAAGCAGATCAGTTGAACCTGAAAACCAATTTTGTTCTTACTCATTAAATATCATATCCTTGGGTCTCCAAAGATACGATGTCACAACTCAGGCCAAAAGCCTAAGTTGAGGGTGATTACAACCCGAGCAGAAAGGAAAAGTGAAAAACAAGGTTCACCTAGTTAATTGAAAGCACAAAATGTGAAATAAAAAAAATAAAAAAAATAATGGTTGCTGGGATGTACTGATATGAAGAAAAAGAGGAAATCGCTCAGAAAGAGTTATGTCCAAATGAAACATTGGAGAACCACGGTACTAGTCACTCACAAACCCAAAAATCCACTCCCTAGCCTGAGCCTATGTTACAAGCTGATAAAGTCCTACAGTGATCCTATTCCGGTTGTTTGAAAGATAGAGGGTACAAAGCAAGGGCAAGCCTATGGTATTTTGTTGTTAGTGTTAGAAGTTCTTTGAGAGTGTGAGCGTAGAACTTAGTCCCAATTTTCATGAGTGAGGGACATCTTTGGTGTGAGGACAAAGTGATTGCATTTGATGGTCAACTGTGAGTAATGAGATGTCATATATTGATCCTTGCATGTTAGATTGATGGTTTTGGATATAGGTTGTGGTTGAGAAGGCTGCTGCATGATTAGGATAATATCCGTGGGTTTTGAAGAGTCGAATGTTTGTCTTTATCATCACTTGAGGACAAGTAATGGTTCTAAGTTGAGGGTGTTGATGTGCCATGAAATATTGGCACATGCAATGCTCAAAACTAAGGATTAATAATAGAATTGAGTGTATTTTTATAAGCTTTGATGTGATTGTTGAATGTTTAGACAGATTCTCACCTATGTGGAAAAATGGAAAAAGTAGCAGAAGATGAGTGTGATCAAGGGAACACCACGGGCACCTAGACCGGCCGTGGTACTTGTAACGAACAGTGATGTTGGTCGTGAATGCCTTTCCAGTGAGCAGGCTTTGAGAGGATCAATTGTGGAAATACCAACTGAAGACCACAGATGACCTCACGGGCCGTGGTCCTCACAACGATCCTTGGAAGTACTCGTGAAGGTGTTCCTCTGAACAGGTATTAAAAAGATGAGGATTGAATTGGCCAAGTGAAGACCACAGGAACTTATACGAACCGTGGTCATTGTCACGATCCGTGGTGATATCCGTGGAGACTTTTCAGTGTATAGGCATTGAAGACCCAAGTTTGGAGAAATGCAAGAGAAGACCACGAAGGGCTTCACAGACCGTGAAGCCCTTGATGGGCCGTGGTGGCACTCGTGAAGTTGCGCGACAGAGCAGTCCTGCTTTGAGTAGGACTCTTTTTAAACCTACTCAAAGAATTAATTATTTGAATTAATTAGGTCTGTCATGACCCAGGGGTACCCCCTAGATGTAACATGGCGTACTTGACCCCGAAGGGGTCTTATACAAGCCCTTAGCATCATAACATAGGTAATAGAATAAAATATGGGAAAATTTAAAACTTCTTTAAAACCATACAATCGAAAACATTTTCATAAGCAAGCGGAGGTCTTTGCTACATCTTTGTCTCAAACCATCTATTTAACTCTTGATAAAAAGTCTTGGGACGCAGCCCATACAAATGTCTAAAACAAAAAGAAATGACATAAAGGGAACATAATGGGTTTGTCCTCGAAGCTATGAGGACTCACCAAACTCTTCAACTCCCCTCTTGCTTCTTGGAAACCTGGCCTCCAAAGTAACTCAACCTCCAAATCCATACATTTGATTAGAATGTAGGCAATATGCGTTAGTACAAAATGTACCAAGTATTAAAGCTAGCACAACATCATAAGAGCATCTCAAAATGGTTAGTCAACATAAGACATAAGCATAAGAGATAATAACATAGTAATAACATAATCATCAAAGTCATAGCATGGTCTCCAACATAAGCATCATATAAGCATAAGTCAACATAAGACATAGTTAATGAGCATAGGAGATAAGTCATAATCATACAAGCATATTTGACTCTTAGTCATGTATATCATAATAGCACCATTATAATCATACAAGCATATTTGACTCTTAGTCATGTATATCATAATAGCACCATTCTCAAGTAACCTCAAAAGCATACGAGTGCAAAGCAAGAAGAACATCCCATAATACCACCCAAGCCAAGTATCCCTTTTTGGTCATGTTAATCATAGTCTATATACATGGTCTAAGTCATTAAGCTTTTCTACCATAGGGGTACCATACTCCTAAGTAACCCTGAGTCACACTTGTGCAATGTATGAAAGGCATCCCGTACTACCCTTCACACTAAGCATAACCTTGAAGTCATCCTAGTCATATTCACCCTCTTTTGGTCTTACTATTGGCTTACTACATATAGACAACGGAACTATCACCTTTAGTCAATCATATCTTGGAAGGCAACTATATCAACAACCCAAGTTAATTTTATACTATATGTGGGAACCCTTCATACCTAGCCTTAAGTCATACTTGTGCAATGAATGGATAGCATCCCATACTACTACCCACACTAAGTACTCCTTTAGACTATCATGAATGTTCACTAGTGGGGGACTAGTCCCTCTATTCTATTTACCTCTTCAAGGCTACCAAGGAATAACCCCCTAGTAGGCTAGACCATGCTATCATCCTACTAACATAACTAAGTTAAGCTAAGCTATCTACCTTGGAATACACACCATCATGCAAGTCCAAGCTATTCTAGGGGAGGTACAAGTGTTGTATCCTAGCTACAATGAAATAGTCCTAGACCAACTAAGTCATGCTACCCTTACAAATATACTATGATACAAATGCAAGCTATCCTTAGGAGAGTATGATTCTCAATCTTAAGCTATCCTTAGGAGAGTATGAGTCCTCAATCCCAAGCTACCATGACTAACCTAATTCAAGCTACCCTTGACATGCATCCTACAATGCAAGGTCAAGCTACCCTTAGGAGAGTGTGGATCCTCAATCCTAAGATACCCTTAGGAGAGTATAAGTCATCAAGCCTAAGCTACCATGAAATGGTCTTGGCCAAACCAAGTCATGCTACCATGAAGGCATCCTAACAATGTTAGTTCATGCTACCCATAGGAGAGTATAAATCCTCAATCCTAGACTACCATGACTACTCCTAACTCATGGTACCATGAAATTCATTTTACAATGTCCAGTCAAGCTATACCTTAGGAGAGTGTAGATCCTCCATCCCAAGCTATCAACCTTGGTCTTATCCTACTAAGCCAAGCTATATATGAAAGGATCATACATCACAACTTCAAGCTATTCTAGTCTAACATGCTTTGATTCATTTTAGGTTATTAAGCCAAACTAGAATCCTTCTATGTGAGATAACCTTGGATCTCCTAGCATCTTCATGCCTAAGTGTGTAAGAGAGAAGCAATCCACAACACAATTACATAATATTGGATTTATCCCCAAAGCCCTAACATTGTTGGCTATAAGACCTACTTTCAAGCTTAACTTCATTCTATCATAATTCATGTCTAAATTACAAGATATTCAATTACATTCTTTACTACTAAGTGATTCTAGTCATAATTGATTCTAGTCATAATTGATTCATAAAGGTTCAATTCTAAATTTACAAGTCTAGATCCTTCCTATTCAATAAAGTCTAGTTAAATTCATGATTACATGATACTAACCTTGATCAATTAGTATACATGACATTGATTTAGGAAGATCACCTTTGAACCTTCAACTTTGCCTCTAATGGCATAAACCCATAATTATCACATTCATCAATTTAGATTAGGGTTTACCATATAAATTACATGAAATCATCATAATATAACAAAAAAATTCTAAATCAATCATAATTCGGTGTTATCCACTAGATTGGAATCATACCCAAACCCTACCCACAATATAAGTACAACCTTAGCTAGAATTGGGTTTTTGACATCACAATTGGGGGTGGGGGTGGGGGCGGTAAACTAAGGGGGATCTATGGGGGAATAACCCATATATGAATAAGCTAAACATACCTTTTTTTCAATTCCCTAAACAAATCTTGAATCAATGGTGAATTCGACCCTAGCTGCTGCCCCTCTTCTTCTTCTTCTTCTTGTTTGCTTCTAAAGAGAGAAATATTTGAAAGGAAGTGGGTTCTTAGATGAATGAGTTAATGACTTAGTTTTAGGGGTCTATTAAGTATTTATAGGTGGCTAATTAACTAACTAACCGACCTCCCTTAACTGTGGGTGGGTTGACGGCTCGTGCTGCAACTTCGTGGATTGCACCTTGGGCTCAGCATGGCAAGCCTTTGCAGGCCTTGATCCGCAACCCCCACCTAGGGGGTGTGGGTCCACCTACGGCCAGTAGGTGGCCAATCGTAGGTGCTGCCTAAAATTGTAGATTTAGGGCTACTTTGAGGGTCCTCCCCAAGTACCCCTTGGGTGGTCCTTGGGGGGTCGTACCTTGACGCCCTAACCCTTAAACCCCTATTCTCAGTACGGGAATCATTTTCACAACTTTGAATCCTAATACAACACTCCAAACCTCTTACAAAAGGCTCTAGAACTCACTAGTTCAACTTACTAGTTTCTGGGGTGTTACAAGGTCGTTTTTAGTTTTTATCTCGTCAGATCTGGAACGAGCAACTAAGTTTTGAATACTTTTGACCTTGGTTTTTATCGATTAACATTGAATCGATTTTGGAAGTTGGATTCGGATTTTCTAAATATCAATCATTCGCTGAATTTGCAGATTGTCGTAAGTCAACTCTTTTAATGTTTTCATTACAGATCTCTGTTCATTTAGTGAAAATCATGAGTGGCTAAACACCACAACTGGGATTGTGGGAACTATGACAGAAATCTAATTGTGAAATTGTAAAATTAGTAGAAGGTGAATTATATTTGAAATATTTAACTCGGCTTTCATTATTCATTTGTTCTAATGAGTGCACGCACTAGAGTCAGCCTGTATCTATCGATTGTTCGAGAGAAAATAGATAGTTGGGAAAATGCAGAGTTAATCTGATAAAATGGCGTTAAAGGTCGAGTTTGAGAGAAGAGACCTTTAACATCATTGAATGCAAGGGTAGAATTAGTTAAACACTCAAAGACCGAGAGGAATTGAGTGAAAATTATCTAACTAGACTGAGAAGTGTTAGATACAGTCAACTCGCTTATAAAATGTAAAGACTAAAATACATGAAGCTCAGTTACGGTGTTTCAATAAATAAAGAAAACCAGTGTTGTGTTTCCTATGACATTACATCTATTGTTCATCCAATCTATGACATTACATCTATTGTTCATCCTATGACATTACATATAGATTGGGTTTGGCTGACGTTTAGAAACTAGTCTTGGGAGCTAGTGTGTCCTAGTGTTGTGTCGTCAAAGTTTAATGTGTTGTTTGAGGATAAAATCATGTGGTGATGGTTCCTATGTGTAGATGGACGTGTGTAGGGGTTAAATTTCCGGGTATGACTCCCCAAGGACTACCCTAAGGGTCCTTGAGGAGGACCCTAAGTTTATACCTCAAGCTGCCAATTCTAGGTGATCTACCAAAGCAAACCACGGCCAGTAGGTTGATCTACGGCTCGTGGACTTGCTCCGTAAGTCAAAACTTAGCCTAGGGAGCCCTAGCTACCATGGCCAAGTCTCTATAACAAACGAAGAGCCAACAGGACGGCCCGTCACTCCACCTACGGTCCGTAGGTGTGGAGTCGTAGGTCGCACCCGCAAGCAGTCAAGTGACACGGCCAAGCCAAGGGTGGTTTGGTAAATTCCACCCTTGGCCTATTAAATGCATGGACGGTTGTATTAAGTGTTTTTAAGTATTTTAAAGGTATTTAAACATTTATATTGTATTTTAGAATTCATACTTCAGATTTCCCAAAAAAAAAAACCCCTTCTCTCCTAAAAAGTTCTCTCTAGAACTCCATTGAAGGGCTAGGTCAAGTTCAAGCTAGGGTTGTAGGTTTCAAGTGTTTTCTTCTAAAAAAATCATGGGATTCATGAGGTTTAAGGTGTAAGGATCCTTCATCCTTGATTATTCTTTCTTTCAAGGAGCTCAATCTAAATGTTTTCAAAGTTCTTCCAAAAACACAAAACCCTAATTTCAATTCTAGCATGGGTTCTTGCATGAAAACATTTTAAATGATGTTTTATGTTGTTATTAATGATTATTGATGGTTTTAAGAAAGAAATCTTCATGAACCCATGTCTTCTCAAATTCTTTAAATTTGGTCTAAAGTGGGTCTATTGATTTTGAGTAAATTATGAAGGATTATTGAGTGGTTTGATGTGGGCTGTTCTTATATACTCTTAGCTATGCTGAATTATTGGAAATTGTTATTGAATTGTATAATGTGAGGTAGTAGCCTTGAATGGTCATAAATTAGGATTTATCCTTTATGTTGGTTATTGTTTATTTTTTAGCTTAGCTTCTATAGTTGAATGTTGTTATTATCATTGTTATTGTATTGTTAATTGTTGGAATATGAGGATGATGAAGATAGCTATGGAAACATGGTAAGTTGACCTAACTTGATGGCTCTTGTATAATTGGCATGGAATTGAGTATTGTGGCTTATGGCCTTTGAAAGGTGGTAAGATGGCTTGATCTCTTAATATTGCTAAAATTGCTTCTTAGGTTGGATCCACCTTTGGTGGAAGTGTTGCTTGTTGCTTTTGAATTATGATTGTGGCCATGAAGGGCATTATATGAGTATTGTTGTATTGTTGTATTATTATATATAAATGAAGCTATATGTAAAGTTCTATATGAAGCTATATGTAAATTTTTATGTGAAGGTATGATGTTAATGAGTTTATGTGATCTTGTGATGATCCTATATAAAGTGGATAGTATTGTGAATTAAAGTATGATTTCTCATGATGTATATATGTGATGATGTGTGATTATGAAGTATCCTTATATGATAATGTTGTGACTTGGTTAGTAGACTAAAGTATCTCTCCTTGTTACTTAAAGTCTTGAATGCATGAATGTGTGAAGTGGGCTAGAACTAAGAAATGGTGCCCTTTTCATGAATGGTAAAAAAGGACTCTTAGACTATGTCTTGATTAGGCTAGACCTAACATGGTTCCCTTTTCATGAGTAAGTCTAGACTTCTAAATGTGAATGTAAAACCTTGAAGCGGTAGACCTTATGATGGTGCCTTCTTCTTGAGTGAAATGATAGATTTAGAGATGGATGGAGCCGGAACCACATGAGAATCATTATCTAAGAAAGTCAAATGAGCTATCCTTATGAACCTAGATTGGCTATGACTAAGAAATGGGGACTTTCTTGGGAAGAGGTACTATAAGTTGGTTGAACTAGAAAAGGAACCCTCTCTAGTACATATGTGAATGAAATACTCTATGGAAACCAAGGCTAAGCACCGAGTGGATGTGGTTAGGAAGGTGGCCTAGTTGAGTCTGAGATTAGGCACAATGAACTTCCTTGGACTTCCCCTAAACCATGTGCCTACATGGGTTGCTTTTAGTTCTACCCTTGTCAAGTAGAACAACCTCCACAGAGTAGGATAGACTCCGGATTTCATACCTTGCTAGTATGGTCTATGTCAGTTAAGGCCTATTTCCATTATATGGGATGTGCACTCTAGCTATTGGATAGGTTCTACAAAGTGTAGATAGTAGTATGGGATGCTACCTATACATGGCACGAGTAGGCCTAGAAGATACTAAAGTGAGTTCCCTAAGCCTTAGGGCTATTATGTGATTGTCTCATTTATGCTTGTGTGTCTCTTAAATGGTTTTCTTAAAGAATGTTGGTCTATTGATGTTATGTTGTAAAGGAAATGTCCTTATCAATGGTAATTTTTAGTAAGACTTAAGTGTGCTTGAAGAGGTTGTATGGGTGGTCACTTCTTATCTCACTCAAGTGTGTCTTGAGGTTATATTAGGTAGAGGTCCTATGGTAATGAAATGGCATGTGTTCTTTTAGAGTTAAGCATGGGTTGTATATGGATATATGTTGAGTATGTGTATGGATGGCTATGCCTTTATAAAGAATGCTGACTTAATATGTTATAATGTAATGATAAAACCCTTGTCTATGGTAATTCTTAGGAACAATTAGGTGTATATGAAGAGGTTGCTTGGGAAGTCACTTCATTATCCACTTAAGTGTGGCTTAGGGTGACTTGAGATAGAGGCTTAAATGGTAATGAAGGAATTACTTTGCTATCTTGTTAAGTATTGTACATTTGTGCCAATTGAGTTGTAAATGATGTGAATATGGTCTTATATGTGAATGTTGACTTGTATTATGTCTCTTATATTTATGGAGTGAAGGTTTTATCAAAATGATATGAAAGCATACATACCTTGTAAATGTCCGTTGTGCATGTTTTTGCATGGCTTCCATACTTAGTACTTAATTGTGCTAACCCCTTTCTTTACCTTTTTGACTAAAGTGTAGGGATTGAGAGATGGTGACATGTCATGGCTACTTGATAGGTTTCTAAGTGTTGAAGATGAAAACTTGGTGAGTCCTCATAGATTCGAGGACAATACCCTACATGTTCCTTTTGATTTATTTCTAGTATTTTTGTTGAAGTCTTGTATGGGCTTAGTCCCTATGTTGTACTCTAAAGTATTAGATGGCTTTGAGACATCATGTATAAAGTCTAGAAAGTCTTCCGCTTGTTATTTAATGAAAGTATCTTCGTGTGTGAAGAAAGTTTTTAATTACTTATGGTTTTTAGTATCTATGTGATGAATGAATGCTAAGAGGCTTGTATTAGACCTCCGAGAGGTCGAGTACGCTGATTACCACAAGGGGGTGCTCTCAGGTCGTGACAAACTTGGTATCAGAGCATAAGATTCCCGGTATGGTCTTAGATTGTCTCATAACCACATCTAGTAGAGTCATGTTCATAATGTAAAGCGCGCCACCTTATGAATATGAGGATATTGGGTTCTAAGAAAGTTTCACTTCTTCATTCTTTTAGTCATGCCATAGAGTTTCTCTCTATAATGTCTTCCTTTGTTCCTTATGTGATGGTCCTTACATTGTGACCTTTGAGATGTTGTTGCAACGATTGATGGAGAGGAATATATTGGTTGTGATGCCAACTATGGCTTTGTGACTTGATGAAGGTGGTGTGAAAGATTGTGATGATGAATCTAGGTTGGATGAGTTGCTTTATGGTTTCGTGTGTTGTTAGTAGAATCTGACTTATATATGTTGAGTTGAGATATGTTGAAAGAGATGATGGAGTGTGGTGTTTTAAAGGGCATAGGTGTGAATAGTATGGAAGTTTAGTGTTGTGGTGATCCTACCATAGGGTGGAAGGAGGTGAAATTGAAGGAGTTAGTATGAGTTCCTTCTGAGTGGGGGATATTGTGGCTACATGGTAAGGCTTTTGGGAATCTTTGGTAGTCATAAGTTAGGCTTGAAAGATGTTCTCATTACAAAAGGTTTAGTGAATTGAAGAGTTGGGTGAGAATGTTTATTGGTAAGATTGATGGTTTCTCCCTTGAGATTCTTATGGCATGTCCATGTTGACCTTAGCTTGGTTTACCCTTAAGTGGGGGATTGTATGTTGAGTAGTGAGGGGGTTAAGGAGTGTTGATATCCTTACCTTTTCTTTATGTGACTATTCAAGCCTAAAACAAAGAGTTCCTAGAAGCTTGTAGCATGTTTTGGAGTCTTAGGTGAAAAAGAGTTTTCCATGGTCTCCTTATATTAGGCATGTTTTAAATGAATTCTTGTTAAAGTGAGAAAATGAGTTTTCATAAAGTTATCTTCCTCATGTTGCTGTGCATCTATAATGATTTGCCTAAATGCTGCATGAGGTCACTTGCTTAGCATGCCTTATTTGTTATTAAGAAGTTGCATATTGAGCCCTTATGAGAGAATTGCTTAAATGTGCCTTAAGGTAAATGTTGCATAATTGTGCATTGATGAGATATTTGCATGATGTGCTTGATGATGTTTGAATGAGCATGATGTTATTCGGAGAAGGAAGTTCCTCCAATAGTATGAGAGAAGGTAAAGATGATGCATAAGGAGTTAGTAGATGTTGTGCCTACTTTCTTGAATTGCATGAGGTTATTGTTGGACTTTGATGTGGAGTGATGTTCGTCTTTATTGTGTGTATAGTTTATATTATGGTATGCATGAGTATGGGCTGTTTACTTTGGTCGTTTTCCTTGACAAGTGCTTAAGTGTCATTCGAGGACGAATGTTCCCAAGTGGGGGATAATGTAAGGACCCTAAAAAAGAAATACGAAGAACTAGAGCCTCTCATGTGTTTTGATGGTTGGTTATGTTGTGTTTATGGTCTAAATCAGTGTGTGTTGGTGTGAGGCAGTGTGTAACTTGTTAATATGATGAGTCATGACTTTATAGGGGTAGTTTAGTGAGTTTTGAAGTCAAACATCGAGAGACGAACATGACGTTCGGAAACTAGTCTTAGGAACTAGTGTGTCCTAGTGTTGTGTCGTCAAAGTTTGATGTGTTGTTTGAGGATGAAATCATGTGGTGATGGTTCCTATGTATAGATGGACGTGTGTAGGGGTTAAACGTCTGGGTACGACTCCCTAAGGACCACCCTAAGGGTCCTTGAGGAGGACCCAAAGTTTATACCCCAAGTTGCCAATCCTAGGTGATCTACAAAAGCAAACCACGGCCAGTAAGTTGATCTACGACTCATGGACTTGCTCCATAAGTCAAGACTTAGCCTAGGGAGCCTTAGCTCCCATGGCCAAGTCACTATCACAAACGACGAGCCAACATGACGGCCCGTCACTCCACCTACGGTCCGTAGGTGTAGAGTCGTAGGTCGCACCTTCAAGCTGTCAAGTGACACGGCCAAGCCAAGGGTGGTTTCGTAAATACCACCCTTGGCCAATTAAATGCATGGACGGTTGTTTTAAGTGTTTTTAAGTAATTTAAAGGTATTTAAACATTTATATTCTATTTTAGAATTCATTCTTCATATTTCCCAAAAAAAAAAAAAACCCTTCCCTCCTTTAAAGTTCTCTCTAGAACTCCATTGAAGGGCTAGGTCAAGTTCAAGCTAGGGTTGCAGGTTTCAAGTGTTTTCTTCTAAAAAAATCATGGGATTCATGAGGTTTAAGGTATAGGGATCCTCCATCCTTGATTATTCTTTCTTTCAAGGAGCTCAATCTAAATGTTTTCAAAGTTCTTCCAAAAACACAAAACCCTAATTTCAATTCTAGCATGGGTTTTTGCATGAAAACATTTTAAATGATGTTTTATGTTGTTATTAATGATTATTGATGGATTTAAGAAATAAATCTTCATGAACCCATGTTTTCTCAAATTCTCTAAATTTGGTCTAAAGTGGGTCTATTGATTTTGAGTAATTGATGAAGGATTATTGAGTGGTTTGATGTGGGTTGTTCTTATATGCTCTTAGCTATGCTGAATTGTTGGAAATTGTAATTGAATTGTATAATGTGAGTTAGTGGCTTTGAATGGTCATAAATTGGGATTTAGCCTTTATGTTGGTTATTGGGTAATTGTTTGGCTTAGCTTGTATAGTCTAATGTTGTTATTATCATTGTTATTGTATTGTTAATTTTTGGAATATGAGGATGATGAAGATAGCTATGGAAAGAGGGTAAGTTGACCTAACTTGATGGATATTGTATAATTGGCATGGAATTAAGTATTTTGGCTTATGGCCTTTGAAAGGTGGCAAGGTGGCTTGATCTCTTAATATTGCTAAAATTGCCTCTTAGGTTGGATCCACCTTTGGTGGAAGTGTTGCTTGTTGATTTTGAATTATGATTGTGGCCATGAAGGTCATTATTTGAGTATTGTTGTTTTGTTGTATTATTATATATAAATGAAGCTATATGTAATGTTTTATTCGAAGATATATGTGAAGGTATGATGTGGATGAGTTTATGTGATCTTGTGATGATCCTATCTAAAGTGGATAGCATTGTGAATTAAAGTATTATTTCTCACGATGTATATATGTGATGAAGTGGGATTATGAAGCATCCTTATACGATAATGTTGTGACTTGGTTAGTAGACTAAAGTGTCTCTCCTTGTTACTTAAAGTCTTGAATGCATGAATGTGTGAAGTGGGCTAGAACTAAGAAATGGTGCCATTTTCATGAATGGTAAAAGAAGACTCTTAGACTATCTCTTGATTAGGCTAGACCTAGCATGGTAGCCTTTTCATAAGTAAGTCTAGACTCTTAAATGTGAATGTAAAATCTTGAAGAGGTAGACCTTATGATGGTGCCTCCTTCTTGAGTGAAATGATAGACTTAGAGATGGATGGAGCCGGAACGGCATGAGAATCTTTATCTAAGAAAGTCAAATGAGCTATCCTTATGAACCTAGATTGGCTATGACTAAGAAATGGGGACTTTCTTGGGAAGTGGTACTATGAGTTGGTTGAACTAGAAAAGGAACCCTCTCTAGTACATATGTGAATGAAATACTCTATGGAAACCAAGGCTAAGCACCGAGTGGATGTGGTTAGGAAGGTGGCCTAGTTGAGTATGAGATTAGGCACACTGAACTTCCTTGGACTTCCTCTAAACCATGCCTACATGGGTTACTTTTAGTTCTACCCTTGGCAAGTAGAACAACCTCCACGGAGTAGGATAGATTCCGGATTCCATACCTTGCTAGTATGGTCTATGTCGGTTAAGGCCTATTTCCATCATATGGGATGTGCACTCTAGCTATTGGATAGGTTCTACAAAGTGTAGGTAGTACTATGGAATGCTACATATACATGGCACGAGTAGGCCTAGAAGATACTAAAGTGAGTTCCCTAATCCTTAGGGCTATTATGTGATTGTCCCCTATATGCTTGTGTGTCTCTTAAATGGTTTTCTTAAAGAATGTTGGTCTATTGATGTTATGTTGTAAAGGAAATGTCCTTATCTAAGGTAATCTTGACGAAGACTTAAGTGTGCTTGAAGAGGTTGTATGGGCGGTCACTTCTTGTCTCACTCAAGTGTGTCTTGAGGTTATATTAGGTAGAGGTCCTATGGTAATGAAATTGCAGGTGTTCTTTTAGAATTAAGCATGGGTTGTATATGGATATATGTTGAGTATCTGTATGGATGGTTTTGGCTTTATAAATAATGTTGACTTAGTATGTTATAATGTAATGATAAAACCCTTGTCTATGGTAACTCTTAGGAACACTTAGGTGTATAGGAAGAGGTTGTATGGGCGGTCACTTCATTATTCACTTAAGTGTGGCTTAGGGTGACTTGAGATAGAGGCTTAAATGGTAATGAAGGAATTACTTTGCTATCTTGTTAAGTATAGTACACTTGTGCTAATAGAGATGTAAATGATATGAATATGGTCTTATATGTGAATGTTTTACTTGTATTATGTCTCTTATACTTGTGGAGTGAAGGTTTTATCAATATGATATGAAAGCATACATTCCTTGTAAATGTCCGTTGTGCATGATTTTGCATGGTTTCCATACTTAGTACTTAATTGTGCTAACTCCTTTCTTTCCCTTTTTGACTAAAGTGTAGGGATTGGGAGATGGTGACATGTCATGGCTACTTGATAGGTTTCTAAGTGTTGAAGATGAAGACTTGGTGAGTCCTCATAGATTCAAGGACAATACCCTACATGTTCCTTTTGATGTATTTCTATTATTTATGTTTAAGTCTTTTATGGGCTTAGTCCCTATGTTGTACTCTAAAGTATTAGATGGTTTTGAGAAATCATGTATAAAGTCTAGAAAGTCTTCCGCTTGTTATTTAATGAAAGCATCTTCGTGTGTGAAGAAAGTTTTTAATTACTTCTGGTTTTTAGTATCTATGCGATGAATGAATGCTAAGAGTCTTGTATTAGACCTCCGAGAGGTCGAGTACGCCGGTTACGACTAGGGGGTGCTCTCGGGTCGTGACAAATCATTTATGTACAGAAATTCTATGTGGGATCGACCTTAACACACATTTAGTTCTTGTAACGACCCTAAAATGAATAAGTGAAACTAGAGCCTAACGTGTGTGTGTTAGACTTTGGTGTGAGGTTTGATGGCGCTTTATGTTGTCCCGAGCCATGGTTGAGGTGTTTAGGGGTTAGACGTCAAGGTAAGATCCTCCAAGGACCATCCTTAGGGTCCTTGAGGAGGACCCTAAGTCTAAACCCCAAGACCCCAAGGAAACCATGAGGCTGCCCAAAATAGGGTGACCTACGGAAGGGGTCCACGCCTTATAGGTCCATCCACGCCCCGTGGATGGCCTCCGTAGGTGAAGGGGCCCCAAACCATGTCTCTAAATCAAATGACGGAGGGACAACATGAGGCGTCAACCCATCCACGGTCCGTGGATGGGGAGCACTCGTTTGAACTTGTTTTGTTGTCAAGTCGCGGCAAGTGTAGCGGTGAATTGGTAAATTCACCCCAAGTCCTAATAAGTGTTTGGACGGTTATTTTAGGGTTATTAAGATATTTTAAGAGTATTAAAACATTAAAACCCTATTTTAGACCTCATTATTTCAGAACCCTTAATCAAAACCCTTCCCTCCCAAAAAGTCTTCTCTCTAGAAACTCCATTGGAGATCAAGGTCAAGTTCAAGCTAGGGTTGGGGATTTCAAGGTGTTTCTTCTTCAATTTTCACGGGTAATCAATAGCAAGGTATGGTGATCCTTCATCTAGGGTTATCTTTCACCCTAGAGTCCATTCAAAATAGATTTCAAAGTTATCAAGTTTCTCAAAAACCCTAGATTTTACTCAATCTCATGGGTTCCTTCATCAAACGTTTTCAAATGATAAATTATTATTATATTGATGTTTAATTGATGATTTAATATGAAAATACTCTATGAACCCACGATTTCTCTCGATTCCTAAATTGTAACTTATGAAGTGGGCTTGATGATTATGAATGAATGTTGATAGATTATGCCTAAATTTCTTTGGGTTATTGAATTGTTTCATCATCTATGCTTAATTGTTGATGAATTGAGGATTTGTGATCATAGCCTTGAAAGGGAAAGTTTGACCTAACTACTTGTTGTAGTAGAATTGTATTACAGATGTTGATCCACTTGAAAGGTGGAGGTGTTTAATTACTTTGTATGTTGTGATAATGTCCTTGAAGGCATAGTGTGAGGAATTGAAGTATTATCATGATGTTGTGTATATGAATGTGATGTGGAACATGTGTGTGATCTAAAAGAATGAGTTTTGATCTTGTTTAGAAGCTAATTGTATTAGGATTGAATGTTATCTCTCTATTAACACTTGTGAATAATGATGATTATGTGAAAGGCTATTCTCATACACACACACACTTGAATGAAGAATGAGTGAGGTTCAAGGATAATGTTAATGATGAAGTACTTATTGAAAGGCTATTCTCAATTGTACTCTAATGAATGCTAATGATATGTTGATTGAAAGGATATTCTCGATCTTACACTAATGAACGATAATGGGATTCTTAGATGAAAGGCTATTCTCATCTTTGAATCTATGAGCTATCCAATAAATGAATGATGGCTTTGAGATGGATGCCCTCACGTGAGTTGAGGCGGGCTGTCTATTAATAATCTCTTATCCCTTAATGTAATGAATGTTAAAATACTCTATGGGAATGTAAGCTAAGCACTGAGAGGATATTGAATGAGATGGAAAGCCCTCACTTGTGTTGAGGCGGGGCTTTTAGTCGCAATCTCTTGAGATGGATGCCCTCACGTGAGTTGAGGCGGGGTATCTAGTAGCAATCTCATTGTCCCTTAACTATGTGCCCACATAGGATAGTTAGTGGATCCACTTAAGCTAAATACTGGTCTTCCTTAGGCAAGTTGACCACCTTCTACGGTGTGGGGTTACATGACACCAGATTCCATGATCTAGCTCTCATGGTCTATGTCGGTTAAAAGATTATTTCCATCATGTGAGATGTGCATTATAGTTTCTTATGAGGTTCTATGAAGTGTGGGTAGTAACATGGGATGCTATCCATACATGGCACGAGTAGGCTTCAAGAGAGCTATAGTGAGTTCTCTAAGTCTTAATGACTAATGAATGAAAGTCCTCTAAATGAAATTATTGAAGAATATTGACTCTTAAATTCTTAATGTGATTTTGCATGCTATACTTGGGTTATATTATGAGTTATTTTCCCATGTCATGTCTTATGAAATGTTATGTCTCTTATGTGTAGATATTGTGCAAAGGTGAAAAGGAAGGAATGGTAAGTTCTCTTTAGGTGACCCTAATGTGGTGCCTTAGTGTGGATGGTGGTATGGGATGCTATTCATACATTGCACAAGGTATAGCATGAGGTTTACTTGAGGTGAAGGCTAAATGTGAAGGTAAAGAGTTACATGTTGATATTGTCCAAATGTGATGTTATAACTTGTATGATGATTATATTTGTATTTGATATATCTTATGCTATTGTTCATGATATTTCTAAAATGTGGCATTATGCTTGGATTCCAACCAAAATGTCATTTTAAAAGAATGTTTTTGCATGGTCATCATACTTAGTACATTTTTGTGTGCTAACCTATTCTTTTATGTTTTTACTACAAGTGTAGGTTCCGGCAAGTGATTGTTTCTACCTAGATTAAAATGCTTGGATTTCTATTCTTCCAAGAATCAAGTGGTATGTCCTCATAGTTCGAGGATAAGTGTCTTTTTAGAAGTTTCTTTATTTTCATGTAATAGAATACTTTAAATTTCTATTGTAAAGGGTCGTGTCCCTATCTTGTTGAAGATTGTGTCTAAGATGGCCATGTGATATATAGACTTCCGCTTGCATTTAAATGTTTTTGAAATGTCTTTAGATTGTATGGTTTTTGAATAAAAAGTTTTAATTTCGTACTATTTCTATTACCTATGCAATGAATGAGCTATAAGGCTTGTATAAGACCCCTTCGGGGTCGAGTATGCCATGTCGCATCTAGGGGCTAGCCTTGGGTCGTGACAGTTCTATAAATTGACTTCGCCCATTTATACTTTTTAATTGAAGTGTAAGTTTGGACGTATCAACAACCCAGTTTGAGAAAGTGGGTTAAGTTAAGGAATTGGGTTGTTTTGTATTGCGAAGCTTGTTGAGGTTCGAGAGAACTCACTCGAAACATGATAGCTGATTGAGAAATAGATGTTATATTCAAAACCTATCCTACCCATTGAAAATCAACAACTTAAAGCAATTGATAATTACCAATTAAGTGAAATCAGTATTCAATTACTCACACACTGCTAAGGCCCTCTTTATAATTGTTAATACTCTGTGTTAGTCGTTTCTGATAACAATTGGTTATCAAACTCTCTTGATATTGATAATCAAAACCTTTCAGTTTATATATGTCGCGTGCTAGTTATCTACATTCTATAATAAATTAGCACACTTAAATACTTTGTACTTGAATTCTTTAAAGTATCACTCCTTGGGGAATCGACCCCAACTCATCATTGGGTTTATACTTGTTAGCGACCGCCTACACTTGAATTATAAAAGGTGTAGTTGAGCGTTATCACCAAACACTGCTAATAGTGAATTTACCATTACTAGTTAGCATCCACCAAGGTATGTCCCATTCTTGAGTTTCTTCATAAATCACCAACTCTTTATTAATGTGATCAACTATCTCCGAAGGCAGTGTTTGTTGCAAAATTTCATTGTTCCATCTTCATTGCTGCATTAACTGACTAACGTCCTCCAAATATCTTTCACCATTAAATGACAAAGGGAGGACATACTCTAAAGCCCCTAATTTTGTCTAGTAGTCAAACCAAATATTGGCTGACCACATTTAGGTTCCCACCAAATATCCTGATCAATTTTACACCTGATTTCCAACATATGCTTCCACACCTGAGATCCTCCTCTCCATTCCATGACTTGCGATATGTATCTCTTACAATATTTTTTCCATATAAAATTTGTCCATATGGACTTTCTAGTTCTAAAAATCCACCAAAGCTTTGTACTCAAAGCTTTAGATACATCAAATAATGATTTGAACCCTAGTCCCCATTCTTCTTTTGGTAAACACATGCTTTCCCAAGAAACCCAATGTTTTCTTCTATTTTCTTCCCTGTTATCCCAGAAATACCTGGCAAACAGTTTGCGCAGATCATGTATCACACATTTGGGTGGTGTGACTGCAGACAATAGATAAACTCACATGCTCTAAAGTACATTTGTAATCAATATAGCCTTTTCCCTCAAATGAAATGAGCTTCCCTTTCCAAACTTGTAGATTATTCTTAACCTTCTTGATAATCTCACTATGGTGATTTTTCCTATTTCTAGCATGTAGCATAGGGCATCCAAGGTAATTGAAAGGGAATTTACCTATAATAAAGCCAGTGATATCTTCTATTTGTTGTATGATCTCACTTGAAGTCTTGTTATACACAAATAAAAAGCTTTTATCTTTGTTGATCATCTGCCCAGATTGATTCTCATATTCCCAAAGTGTTATAATCATTTCCAAGGACAACTTATCTGCCGAACCAAAAAGTATGGTATCATCTGCATAGGAGAAGTGGTGAAGATTGGAACTCCATTTTGGTAGTCCAAAGATTTTGAATTGGTGGTTGTCAAACAAGGCATTTAAAGCCCTGGTTAATACTTCTGCAGCAAGAATAAAAAGGGCTGGGGATAATGGGTCACCTTGTTCCACCCCTCTTGTAGAATGAAAGAAATTGTGATCTTGTCCATTGATTAAGACAAAGTACTAATTATTGGACACCAATATCCAAATCTTATCCACAAAACCATTGTCAAATCCCATCTTCAAAATAACTTTAATGAGAAACTTCCAAGATACTTTGTCATACGCTTTGGCCATGTCAAGCTTTATTATCACATTTGCAGGCTTACCTTTTTTTCTTATGTCTATAATAATTTCTTGAACTAGTAACACATTTTCAATAATGTTTCTCCCTTTCACGAATCTAGATTGATTGTGTGATATCAGTAAAGGCAAGTAATTCTCTATCCTGTCATGCATTACCCTCGATATCACCTTATTCAGAAAGTTTCTTAAACCAATGGGTCTCATATACAAAAAAGTTTGCTCCATTTCTTTCTGAGGCAGTAATACCAAGTTGGTGTGTGTGATGGATTTAGGAAGAGTATCTCCTTCAAAGAAGAACTTCACCACCTTGACCACATCTTCACCAACAATATTCCAGAAAAGTCTGGTAAAAGTGTCATGTGAATCCATTAGGACCACTAGAACTATCTCCATTCAATTCAAATACCACTTTTTTAACTTCCTCAGTACTGAGGATGTCATTTAGCCTTATGTTATCATCTTGTAGAACATGTTGAATCAAGGGGACGTCATCACTATCACTCTCTCCAGTAAGTTGGTTCTGGAAAAAGTTTAAAGCTTCTGCTGCAATTTACTCTCCACCTTCAGCTCAATCACCATCACTAGTTTGAATTCTTTTAAGAGATATTCTATTCCTTCTTCCTTTAACTAGGATTTGAAAAAATCTAGTATGCTTGTCTCCTTCAACACACCATGTAATCAATGCCTTTTGTCTCCAATACTCCTCCTCATAATATAGATATTGTTTCATCTTCGCTTGAACTTTCTGCAGGACGGCTCTATTTCTTGCATTGGGATATTCTTCAAAGAGACATTCTTTAATTCTTACAATATCTTTCATGATAGTGAATTGCTTCAAAATATCACCATAACATTCTCTACGCCATGAAGATAAATTAGTCTTTATTCTCTTCATCTTCTGCTTCAAATTGACAAATAGTTCTGCATCCACTTCTATTTGCCAGTTATCTCTTATCACTTGCATAAACCTTCATTTTCTGTCCAAAACTTTAAGAATCTTAATGGTCTAACCGATTGAGAGATTTGTACTCCACAAGAGAGAAGGAGTGGAGCATGACCTGACCTTGTCCGTGACAAATGATCCACTTCAACTTGATTAAACCAATTCTGAAAATGATGATTACAACCATTCTGTCTAATATTTTTAAAATGCACTCATCATTAGCCCTTTCATTCCACCAGGTGAATGGACTTCCTTTATAGTTGATTTCGTCCAAATCACACAAATTTAAGCAAAACACAAAGTCTTCATACTCCGCTGGGTAAATTGGTAAACCACCTATTTTTTATTCCTTGTTCAATATAACATTGAAATTGCCTCCCACAAGCCAAGGAATGTTCATTCTACTGGCTAATACATATGAATCATCCCATAAATTAAGCCTATCAATTGCACCAAATTTTGCATAAACTGTTGTGATTATAAGAATCTTCCCATCAGCTTAAAAAGTTAACTTCATGGTGATCTGTTTAGTCTAATCATGTAATATTTCAACATTGACTTCATCATCCATAAATAGCCAAATTTTACCATTCTGGTTATAATTGGCATACTTCATCTCCAATCTTCATTTCTACTTTTGAATGTCTTGAATTCTGAAATTGCTCCATTAATGCAATCAAAGTAAACTTGTGATGTCTATGTAGCATCTGAACTCTGTGAAAGGCCTGTTGTATATTCACAGACCTAATATTCCAAAAAAAAGTGTTTAACATCATTTAGAACTAGATGACCCACCCTTTTTTGACATTACTCTAGTAGGTTGTACAGAGTCAGAGCTACATTTGCCTTTGTGCTTCTTATTCTCCTTAACTGTTGATTTTGGAGATAGTCTTGCCTCTCTGGCCACTTGGTCCTAATTTTGCTGACTATAAGTTCCTCTTTATCTTCAGTATACTGATTTACTTCCCCTTGTTTGTTTATTCAGTAACTTTTGTCCCCTTACTTGTGTAACAATGATGTGTAACTATATCATTCAAAGCGTTCAATAGAGAATATTGCTTATGCTTGACTACTTGTCCACACTCGTATGATACAAAAATTGCTTTGTTGGTCTGTTTTTCCCATTGGTTTTGTGACTCAATATCATTAACTTCTGGGTATGTGCTCCATACAATATATTTTTCCCTCTCTCCAATTGCCTCTTGCTCTTACACCTGGACAAAACAACTAGACAATATTGTGCTTTCTTCATTTATACTTTGATTTGACTGTTTCTTGAAATTCTCATCATCTTGTTCTCCATCACATGATGCAGAATCACCTTCTCCACCTATGTCTTCACCTTCTGCTTCCCTCTCTCCCTGAGTCTTATAAGGAGGTTTAGCTTCCTGACTAGTATTTGCAACACTAAGGTCAGAATATTTTTCCTTCAAAATTACTCTATTTATACCTCTATCATCTTCATATTGTGACTGCACATTTTTTCCACCCAGCCCTTAGTATTACTATGAATTTGATCCTTTCTAGGAGCCTTTGTTGCCTTAAGTACTTCCTTATTCCTTGTGTACATAGCATCCGATGTTTGGCAAGTATTATGAGCCTTTTCAATATTTTTTGCCTTATTTATGTTCTCAATATCATCACTGCCCTCGTTTAGCTTTCTATTGTATCATCCATATTTTCATTACTATTTTGTTCAACATACTTTGTGTTATTGCTCGTTAAACCCATTTTTTCCCTTGTATTACTACACTAGTTCTCCTTTCTGTTAAGGTTTTTTGGGACACCATCAAGCATACTCTCCGTCTCTTCTTGTGCATTAATTCCTTTTTCCTTGACCTCTATATCCTCCTCCACTGTATTAGTATCTTGAAGTGTGGCAAACTGATTTTTCTTTGTATTGTTACTCTTCATTTCTTCTTGTTTGCTCTGTTTGTTGTTGTCATGTTGTATATATTCCATGTTCCCTGCTACCTTGCCTTTTTTGTTAGTGACAATATTCCAGTCCTCTAGATTACCAACAATTTTACCACTAGTGAGCCTCCTGGGAAAATGTCCTGTGTTGAGAGCCTCGACTTGTTTTTTTCTACGGCCTCTTATCTCTTTGCATGTTATTACTCCCTCCTTTCTTCTGCTTATCTGGATCCTCTTTTCTCCTATCCCTTTCCTCATTTTTGTCATCATGATGTTTTATTAGTTCCAATTATGGGTGCATTACTCTACATTCATATATATTGTGGCCTTGTAACTTGCACTCCCTACAATACTTAGGCAAATTAGTGTATTGTATGTTCACCTTTACTGTCTTTATTGCACCTGTATTCTAATCCTCAATATCCATCCTAACATGATCAGGAAGATTTGTCGATAGATTAACCAAAACCTTGACCTTTGCACAACTCGGTCTAGTTTTGTTGATTGTGGCCATATCCAAGTGTAACGGGGAACCTACAATAGAGGCTAGTGAAAATAGAGCTTCCTTGACAAAATATGTAGGCAATAAATTAGGGAAAAAAAGTTCCAAGCCATGGCTTTAGTAGTCTCTTCCTCCAACTTGAACCTAGAGTCATATATCAAAGGCCTCAATTGATATGAATTACCATCCTTAGACTTAATAGAGAATTTTGATAGTGCTCAACTACACTTCATCTGATTTTAAGTGTAGCCAGTCGTTAACAAGTATAAACCCAACTAAGAGTTGGGGTCGATCCCACGGGGAGTGATATAGTAAAGAATTCGATTAGGAAGTAAAATGGTGTTCTAATCATTTGTATATGTAGACATTTTTGCAATAAATAAAGTAAATGAAAAGGGTTTGATAATTAATGTCAAATGGGGGGATTTGGTGAACAATTAACACCTAAAAATAACCGAGAGTAAACAAGCAGAGAGGGCTTCTTGGGATTGTGAAAAATGGAATGCCAATTTCTCTAAATGGGTGATTATTATTTACTAGAAGTCATTGAACTTTAGTGTGTAGGTTAGGTTTAGGTTCAACAACTATTTCTCAATCAACTACCATGAATTAAGCGAATTCTTTCAAACCTCGACAAGCACAACACATAAAAACAACTCAATACCTTAATCCAACTACTTTTTCAAGCTAGAATAGTAGAATTGCTTTTAGACCCACTTTCTCAAGCTAAATCTATAATAAAACAATCACTACAATCATCAACTAATAGTTTTAACTCTAAAACTCCTTTCTCAAGCAAGATTAGAGAATTGAACTAGAATTCTATTTGCAAATGTAATTCATCAATTAAAACTCAAACTATTAATTGAACCCACTTCAAATCAACAATAAAATCAGTAAATACGAACACCCATAAGCTAATTGAAACATTAAACTACACAATCACACACCCAAGAATGGGGTTTTAGCCAAACATAATAAAGAACGGGAAATTGTTACCAACTATGTTTACCATCAGGTTGGGCAACAATCCACAAGTCTCCAAATGCTCAAATTGAAGCTAAAAATCAAACAAACCCTAAATCTCTACTCAAAAAGTGTAAGAACAATGTTTAGAATATTTAGTATCAAAAATCCAGAATTGGACAATGTGGGAACTCTTTTCTTCTTTTGAAAATTACATTAATACGTTCCAAAAATTTCAGCATCGGAGTCACTTAGTGAGTAAGTCGGTGACACACCGAGTGTTCCTTTCCATCACCTTCTTGGCTTGGTCCTTTACTACTTTTTTACTGTGACTTTAGGCGATCGAGATCGATATCGTTGATCCATTCGGTGTGTTGTTGAACCATCAATGTTCTCGCCAAGTTGGTTTTGTCCATGGGCTGGCCTGCTGGAACTTTAGGTGAACTGAAGGTCCACTTGGCGAGGCGCCGAGTGTCTTTGGCGAGTACCATCTTTGCTTTCCTTCAACCTTTCTCAGCTTTTTCGCACTTTTTTCCTCGTAATGCCCTTACTTGCTCTTTTGCCTTCATTGCTGCAAATTAATATTTTATCATCAGGTTAGAGCTTAAATAGGCATTGAGGACACTAAATCTTTGAATATTTAGCCCTAAATGAGTCGAAATCCCTGACTCATCGACAACTCAACATTAAATTTTTTCTTGTCCTCAAGTAAAACATAAGATCAATCAGTTCAACAGAGATATTTGCAAATAGTGTTACTTGAGACTCAACATGAATGCACATGAGGTTCAACTTACCCAAGCAATATTCAATTGTGCACTACAAGTTTCAAACTATGACTACTCATCATCAAATAAAGGTCAAGCTCACAATGCTTGCTTCAAATACAAATTCAAGCTCAACAAAAGTATTTGAATGCCCTCATATCAAGAATGAGTCCATGCCCACACAAAGCTCATCAAAATTTAAAAATTAAGGAATCAAAGTCAACTCTCACACGAAGTTAGGATTGTATTCGCAACTACAACCCATTAATTTCAACCTTAATTGCTGAATGAAATTACTTTTAAACAACATTTACACTATCAATTAACAATACCCAGCAGCTAAATCAACCCATAATCACATAATCACACCCCAAGAATTGGGGTTTTAGCTAGACATCATAAAAAGGTAAAAATCGTTACCAAGTTGTGTTTCCATCAACTGGGTAGGATTGATATAGTCTTTACAAAGGTCTAAGATGAAGAATCTTCAAAACCCCTTCCAATTTCTTAGAAATGGAAATCTTCAAAACTTCAAAGCTAAGGAGAAAATTTCTCTAAAACTCAGTTCTAAGCTCTCTAACTTGAAAACTGAATAAAATGAAAACTATTGAATGTTAGACACTAAACTAAGAATTTTAAAAAGTATTTATAGTCGCCCAAAAATGTGTTGCGAAGGACCATTCAGCGCAATAAGTCAGGATCACTGATCCACTCGGAAATCCGCCCTTTGGTAAATTCCATCTCCTTTTTTCTTTGGGCTTCCACATCTTAAGTTTTGAAACTTTGGGCGATACGGCACTGTATTGCGAAACCGTTCGGCAACTCGTCAACTGTTCCTTTCTATCCCCGACTTGATTTTCTCCTTCAGGGCTTGGCACACTGGAACATTAGGCTAGACATCAGCCATTCGGCAATTCGCCCAATGGATTAGGCGATCCTCAAGCCTTCTTTTCTTTGTCCTTTCTGCTACCTTGTTCCTTTTTGCTCAATAGTGTCCATGTTTTTTCTGAAATTCAAGGATTTACATCAGTTACTGGCACAAAGTGTTGCATTTGAGGACACTAAATCTATTAAAAAGAAGCCCTAAATGAGTCCAAATCATGGACTTATCATTCAACACAATCATCAATCAAAATTCTACAAATTTAGCTCGTATGCAACGATCATCACAAGACTCATATCAACAATAGGCTAGTCACAATGAGATTCTAGGAGTTCACATATGACTTATGAAACTCAAATTTGCCTCATTGGATTTGCACAAACATATTGTTCAATCAAGAACACTATTCAAGTCATCGGTATTGATCGCAACCGATACTCTAATATGCAAGAGAACAAACACACATTTACAAACGCAAAAATCAAAAGGTGAATTTTAATTTGGATAAAAAACCAACATTCACATTAAAAACCAAAAACCAACCGTCACAAACATAAGCATCCAAAACACGATAAAAATACAACCCAAGGGGGTAGGTATGAAGATACCTCACCTCGCTAAATAAAAGCTAACATTGTCCTCAATGCAAAATAAAATAATGTCTCAAAAGTAAAATAAGAAGAGAGTCAAGATCCCCCTGTCTCATCACGTCTCAATCCAGCAACATCGGCTCTCAAGGTTGTAACCTCAGCGGACTGGCGACCTCGCTACTCACATGCCTCAATTCGCTCCGTGAGGGCGACCAAGGCTAGGCCATGTGCGTTGATCAATTCTTGGTGCTCCCACAACTCAGCTCGGATAAGAGCTAGGGAAGCAACAATAGCCCTTTCAATCAGTCTGGGATAGCTGCTTCAACCCGGGAAGCACGTACATCAGCAGATTGGGCTAGATGGCTTATCTTGTAGAGCATCACATGTGTCAATGGTGGGCGGGAAGCAGCAGTGATTAACAACGTTTCAAAGACATTTTGATCCAATATTAAGCGTCAACGATCGTTAGTTAGTAATATAATCCAACTAAATCAGTTGGGGTTGAATCCTACAAGGAGTGGTAAGTATTTGAGAATAAAGAGAAAACTACGAATATGTTCAAGTAAATCATAGGAATAGATATTTACGAATAAAAGCATAATTCAAATTAGAGGGTAACATGAATGTCAAATAATAGGGGGTTTTGGTTGTAATTATCAGCTACAACAACAGCAAACAACACGATTTAACAAATAATGAGACGGGTTCTTGGGAAGTGATTGGATTATAGGCTAAGGTAGACAAATGGGCAATTGAAATTGTTAGTAAATAGCTGTAAATCAGTGAATAAGATAGACTTTAGTAGGGATAATTTTTCTGTCCAACAATTTACCCCGAATCAAGTTGGTTTATCTCGAACACCAACAAGCAGCAATTGAGAACAGCCTACGCTTTAGTCCATTCACTCTCTCGAGCTGAATGTGTGGACACGGGTTTAGGATTCACTCTCTCGAGCTGAACCCATGACAACCCAATACCCACAGACCATCAATTCAGTAATCTTGGTTTTAAAACCTCTCTCTCGAGCAAGCCAAAAACAAGAAGGTAGAGTTGCATTTGCAACTACAACCCTTTAAATTAAACCACAATTACTGATTGAAATCACTTTTAAACAACATTTAAACTATCAGTTAGCAGTACCCATAAGCTAAATCAACATATAACCACACCCCAAGAATTGGGATTTTAGCTAGACATCAAAAAAAGATAGAAATCGTTAACAAATTGTGTTTCCATCAACTGGGTATGATTAATTTCATCTTTACAAAGGTCCAAGTTGAAGAATTTCACAGACCCACTTCCAATTTCTCAAAAATGAAAAACTTCAATTCTTCAAAGCTAAGGAGAATATTGTCTCAATTTTCTTAGTTGAAACTCAAAAATTACTCTAATGAATGTTCAGAATAAAATTTTGATACTAAATATAATGTTTGAAAATGTATTTATAGTCGACAAAAATATGTTGTGAAGGGCCATTCGGTGCAACAAGTTGGGATCGACGATCTGCCCTTTGGTCAGTTCCATTACCTTTTTGCTTTGGCCTTTAGAATCCTCAAGTTCAGTAACTTTGGGCGATCTAACACTGCATCGCGAAACAGTTCGGCGACTCGCCGACTGCTCCTTTCTCTCGCCGACTTGATTTTCTCCTTCAGGGCTTGGCACACTAGAACTTTAAGCAAGGTAATAGCGACTCGGCGATTCGCCCAATGGATTTGGTGATCAACATTCCTTGTTTTCTTTGTTCTTTCAGCTGCCTTGTTCCTTTTTGTTCGTTAGTGTCAATGATTTGTTCCTCAATCCAAATACCTGGAATACAAGGATTTTACATTGCTTGTCCTCAAGTAACACTCAAGTTCAGCAGCTCAAAAAAGATGTCTCAAACAGTGGTACACAAGACTCAATCATGAATGCACACAAAAAGACTCAACCTACTCATGCAAGGATCAATTGTGCACTCAAAGATTCAAGTTGTGACTCATCATTATCAAACATTCTCAAGTTCACAATACTTGCTTCAAATGCAAGTTCAAGCTCAACAAAGGTACTCAAATGCCCTCACACAAAGAATCATTACATATTCACACACAATGGTTCAACAATTTATAGCTCCGCAATCACTATCAACACCCACACTCAAAAAGATAAACACAATGCATGACTTCACAATCAACAATTGTTTTAGCTCACTCAAGATCAAAAAGTTCTTCTCACGGCTTGTAACGGGGCTGAGTGCAAAGGTGTGGTCATTTAGGCTCAATGGTTCTAATCCTCATGAAAAGTGGTATGAGCAACACTTTATTTTCCTTTTTTATTAATCATTCTCATTCATGCTCAAAAGTCACCCCATTATTCATCTTCCATAGACTGTTCGACACCCCATTTCTTTTTGCATTTTCACAACTTTATTCCACAACTTTTTCATTCTTTTTCTTTTTCATTCTTCTCTTCTTTTTCTCTTTTTTTGTATGGAGGGGTTTCATCTTTCTCAAAAACATAGGTCAAAGGGGACTTCTTTGCATTTCTTGATTTACCTTCTCTTTTCATCAAAATCCCAACTTAGGCTTTTGGCCTAAGTTGGCTATTCAAGCAAACCACAAATTATGAGGATTATGGGTAATGAATAAAGAAAGGTCACAGTTTCATCAAGTTTCTTCCAAAGAAAGGGTTAAGGCTCAAAAGGTGTTCAAATGAAGTTCACACACTCACAAGGTAGGCCACAAAAGAGGTATAATGTCAAATTGTTTCACACTCTTCAAAGTTGCCTAAGATCATCTCAAGAGCTTTCATCACTTAGTTAACCGGACCAACGGGGCAAATTCTAGGTGTCATCACGCATGGTTCACTGTAAGCTCATCATACACGGCATTGACACCAATGTCAAACATGACTCCATACTCTCTCTAGTGTGCAATATTCATCACAACATACTCAATTTGATAATTGGCTAGTCCCAACGAGATGCAAAAAGCTCACATATTGCCAATGCAACATCATATGGCCTCATCGTAGCCGCACATTCATTTTTGTTCGATTATGAGCACTATTCAAGTCATCGGTATTGATCAAGACCGATACTCAAATTTTCAAGAGAACAACCACATTCAAACACAAACAAGAGGTGGAACACAAAAAAATTGGAAGGGTCCAAAATTCATTTACAATTAAAACAAGCAGCCACAAGCTCAATCATCCACAAAATACAGTGCTAAACATAATTTATAGCTCAAAAACCAAAATATATAAATAGAAATATAATCACACAAGGTGGGCATCACCCCACCACAAACAAAAGCTATTTGTCCTCAAATGCAAGTAGAATATCAAAAGTCAAACAAAAATAAGGCAGAGAGAGAGGTAAAAAGGGATCCTATCTAAAAAGTCGCTTCATGTGTCGGGGCATCAGTACCCGATGCATCACTCTAAACTTAGGCATCCGTGCCCGGAATCACCTCAGGAGTAATACCAGCTCCACTAAGGTCAACCAAGGGCTTATCTGCCAGAGAAGCCTGCACAGCTGCATCTACCATGGCCTCCTCAATCTCCGTAAGGCCCTCGTAAGAAGCCTCCTCAGCAACCCCAAGCATCTCATCATTTGTCTCTGCCTCAGACTCGGGATCAGTTGCCTCCTCAACTCTAGCATTATCTCCGGTAGTAGCCGGAGGAATATCTTCCTTAACTGGAACATCTGGGATCTCCACCCTCTCGAAAATCATGGACATGTCGGGGGACTTTCGTTGATCACATCTCTCCTTAGTGCAGCAATGGCGGCCTTTAGAGCTGTCACCTCCTCGGTGGCCCCTTGGTCACGCTCACACACCCTATCCTAGCCGCAAAGGCATCAATGGTAGTGCTCAAAGGTGTCACAGCATCAATAAGGGCTTTCTGAATCATGGCCGGAATGGAGGCCTCAAGCTTGGCAGCATGACAATCGGCAGAATGGGCTAGCTGCCCCATCCGGAGTAGTGCAACCTGAGTGAGTGGGGGCCGGGAAATAGCAACAGCAGTAGCTCTGGGGGCAATGTAGAAGCAGAGGAACTAGGGGTGTCAGAAGGAACAACACTAGATGTACCTGAAGGCCCAGAGGCCGGAGTAGGCAAAGGTGCCTCTGCAGGTAATGCGCCTGTATCTACAACCGGGGAAGAGTCCACCGGGGCAGCCTTCTTCTTTTTCTTCTCCGCCTCATCTTTCAAATACTCCGTCTCGATTCTCCAGATATCAGTAGAGGATGTGGGACTCACTTCCACATTCTTCTTTGCATCTCTGGGAACTCGAGCCCATCTGCACAGCTCGGTGATCAACACCGAGAAGGGAAGGGATGTCTGGCGCTGCTTGGCCTGCATGAGCTTCTCCGATGCAATGATCATTCCCAAGCTCAGCATTGTCCCCACTGAGGCAGCCTAGGTAGGCTGCTTTGGCATGGCGAAGAATAGACTCGTTTTGGGAGGGCATGATCATACTGCTGATGAAGCCAAACTAATACTTCGCTGCCACATTAAGGTTCTTCTTTTCAATAGCTGCCCTAACCTCAAGCCACTTGGAAGTGCCGTCTGATATCAACGGACCAACCACTTCTTCATGTTCTCCAGCGTCTTTATCCTGATCTTTTATTAACAGTCATCCTCAAGTCTCGTAGTGCATTCTAGGACAACATTGATGGCAGCAAAATCACACTGCACCCTCTTCCCCCTGACAACCATGTAGTCATATGGCTTGAATTTAGTTGTCGGCTTCTTCCCTTGTTATATCAATGCAATGTAAGCATTGTAGAACTCTCTGACCCAGCTTTAAATGTACGGGCCATGGGGTTTGGTGAATATCTGGAATTTATGTGACCTCAGGCAGCTCATAATCTCTGGGTATCTGTCAATGACCCCATTAGTAAACAGACGCTTCTACTGGATAATTGTCTCAGTCCAGGGACTGAGACAATTATCCA
>JAJOOI010001089.1:0-41760 GCA_029582585.1 Solanum bukasovii | reverse complement strand
TCTCGTGGAAAGTTTTCTTAGTTCCTTGCATGAAACTCACAACCCTAGTACATAAATTCCTCTAATTAATTATTTATACTTTCTAGGTCAGTTAAACAGATAAACATGCCTCCAATTTCAAATGTTACTTTGTCAGTACTTGAATGTTGCATTCTCAGATTTGCATGTCAGAATATTGAGCTATCCAGTATTTCAGTTATGTTGTGTGAGATGCATATTCAGTTGGGAGTAGACTTAGCACCGAGTTGGACTAGGGTTCAGCGTACCCTCATAGTCCCAGAACTACGTGCCCCGTAGGTTTATAAGTCCCCTTTGTTGGGCATCAGATTTAGTGATCACACCAGTCATGCCTTTATACCCCTGGAAAGGTATATTGGATCCTCTCGATGGGGTGTATACATCGGACTCCACGGTTAGCTCACGTGATTTTATGTCGGTTAATAGTAGCTCCCCCAGTCAGACTCTAGTGCATTTGACCAGGTTTTCAGTTTATACTTCTGTATTCAGTCTCAGCATGTTATGTTTATAATCAGTACTTGGTCATTGCATTTAGCTCAACATTTCAGTTATGTTTTAGTATGTATACTCTTTTTCAGATTATATCATTGCTCAGTTATGCTTTGTTTAGTTTATTTATTTATTCAGTTATATTCTATCTTCTGCATGCTCTGTGCAATCCAAGTGATGATGCATACTCTACGCTACATCCTTTCATGATGTATGTTCAGGTCCTCAACATCCAGATCACGCGTAGATCGGTTACTGATCCATATTCAGGAGCAATAGTGGTGAGTCCTCATACTTAGAGGACAATAGACACGTTTTCCATATTCAGTCTTTTATTTCGGTTTTTAGTTTTGCTAGGGTTAGCTGGGACATGTCCCAACAACTTTAGTCAGTTAGAGGCTTTTTCAGGCATAGTATTAGTTTCACCTTTAATTATTGAGTGATTGTTTAGTATCACTAAACTCTTAGAATGTTATATATATTTACATCTGTATTGGGTATTTCCCTTTCTTTCAGTTATCTCATGTTTTAGCTTCCTCATAGTATCTCTTTATTAAGTTGGTTTAGTATGCTTATGATACGCCATCTTAAGGGTTAGCTTAGGGTCACTCGTGATCCTAGGTCCCATGTTTTCATCAAAGGGGTAGCCTCAGGGAGTGACAAACTTAATATCGGAGCATTAGGTTTAAGAGTCCTCGGATGTCTGAAAGCCGCACTAAGTAAAGTCTCTTTCATGGGTGTGAAGTGCACCACATATAATTAGAGGGAGGCTATGAAGTGTTTTAAGAAAAAAAATCACTTTCTTTGTTACTCTTATCGTGCGTGCGGTATGATCCAATTTCTCCATTCTAATCCGTCGTTATGCGTTACAATTCATGCCTCCTGGTAGAGCTTACGTAAGGAATGCTAATGCATGCTATGCAAATGCAATTCCTCCAGTCCCAGACCATGACCTTATGGCTGCAGAATACTAGAATGCATTTCAGCTTTTGGCTTGGAGTGTAGCCAACCAGAAGGTCCCAATTCCTACTAATACCAATGTTGGGTCAACTGCAGCTAGAGTTTGGGATTTTGTTAGGATGAATCTGCCTGAGTTTCTAGGGTCGCAAGTTGGTGAGGACCCATAGAACTTCATTGATGAGGATAAGAAAATCCTTGGAGTGATCCAAGTTACTGGTAATGATAAGGTAGAGTTGGCATCCTACCAGCTTAAAGTTGTGGCTCACATATGGTTTACACAGTGGAAAGACAACAGGGGTGCGAACACAGCTCCTGTGACTTGGGAGTGTTTTATTGAAGCTTTTCAGGATAGGTTCTTCCCAAGAGAGTTGAGGGAGGCTAAGGCTCAAGAGTTCATGAATTTGAGGCAAAGTACCATGTCAGTCCAGGAATACAGACTTAAGTTCGCCCAGCTCTCCAGGTATGCTCCACATATGGTTGTCGATCCAAGGGCACAGAGTGCATGAATGTTATGTTTAGGGTATCTGACCTAGTGAAGACAGAGTGCATGAATGCTATTTTGCTAGAGGATATGAACATCTCTAGCCTTATGACTCATGCTCAGCAGGTTTAGGGGGATAAGCTTAAGGAAATGGCTAAGGACAACAAGAAAGATAGAATAGGGAACTATGAATACTCTTAGCAGAAATTGGGTGGTGGAAATTGCTCATAGTTTCAGTAGAAATCTTTAGCCCCAGCACCTTCACCGGCTAGTGCTCCATCCCCAGGTTTCGATAGGATCAGAAAGGTAGGCATCAGGCTCTAAGTGTCAGGGGAGTGTTTCAGGTAACAGGACTTACCCAACTTGTCAAATGTATGGTAAGAACTATCCGGGCGAGTGTCTTGCAGGAAAGAAAGGGTGCTTTAGGTGTGGTTAGCCTCACCATAGGTTGAAGGATTGCCCTTCAGCCAGGAAGGGGCAAGGAGGTAACAATAATAGTGCTCAGTCTACAGCTTCGGCAGCACCAGCAGGTCGCCCAACTCAGCAGGGTGCTTCATCTGGTACAGGTGGAGGTCAGTGCTAGAATAGGTTATATGCTCTCCAAGCTCACCAGGACCATGAAGATTCTCCTAATGTGGTCACTGATACGTTACGAGTATTTACTCTAGATGTTTATGCATTTTTAGATCCAGGGGATACTTTATCTTTTGTAACTCCCTATATAGCAGTATACTTCGGTGTCAGTCCAAAAACTATTTCAGAACCCTTCTCAGTCTCTACTCCAGTTGGTGACCCAGTTATAGCTAGATGGGTATACAGAAATTGCCTTGTCACAGTCTCTCAGAAAGTCACCTCAACGGATCTTCTAGAGTTAGAAATGGTAGACTTTGATATCATTCTAGGCATGGATTGGTTACATTCATGTTATGCTTCAGTCGATTGTAGAAGTATGACCATTCGGTTTCAGTTTCCCAACGAGCCAGTCTTAGAATAGAAGGGTAGTATCACAGTGTGTATGGGTCGTTTTATATCATACCTTAAGGCTAAAAAGATGATTTTCAAAGGGTATAACTATCATCTTGTTCAGGTTAAGGATTCAAACTCTGAACCCCCAACTCTTGAGTCAATCCAAGTAGTAAACGAGTTTCCATAAGTGTTTTCGAAGATCTTCCTGGATTTCCTCCAGAAGGGAAATCAATTACGGAATAGATCTCCTTCCAAATACTCAGCCTATTTCGATTCCTTCTTACAGAATGGCTCTAGCCGAGCTTAAGGAATTGAAAGGGCAGTTGATAGACCTTCTAGATAAGGGCTTCATCAGACTTAGTATCTCTCTATGGGGTGCTCCAGTGTTGTTCGTGAAAAAGAAGGATGGTTCTCTCAGAATGTGCATTGACTATCGTTAATTGAACAAAGTCACAATCAAGAATAAGTATTCCATTCCTAGGATTGATGAATTGTTTGATCAAATTCAGGGTGCTAGTCATTTTTCAAAGATAGACCTCAGATCCGGATATCATTAGCTCAGAGTCAAAGATAATGACATTACAATGCTCATTTTCAACTCGGTATGGTCATTATGAATTTGTAGTTATGTCATTTGGATGAACCAATGCTCCTGTAGCTTTCATGGATTTAATGAACAGGGTGTTCAAACAGTATTTGGACTTGTTCGTTATCATCTTTATTAATGATATCCTCCTTTACTCTAGAAATGAGGAGGAGAATGCGACTCATCTGAGAGTTGTGCTGCAAACTCTCAAAGATCGCCAGTTATTCGCTAAGTTCAACAAATGTGAATTTTGGTTACAATCAGTCGCTTTCCTTGATCATGTTGTATCTAGTGAAGGAATCCGAGTTGATTCTCAGAAAATAGAGGCAGTGAAGCAATGGCCCAAACCCACCTCTCCAATAGATATCAGAAGTTTCTAGGTTTGGCTTGTTATTACAGGAGATTTGTTGAAGGATTTTCATCCATAGTCTCCCCACTAACCAAGTTGACTCATAAGAAGGACAAATTTTAGTGGTCATATAAGTGTGAGAAAAGCTTCTCAGAACTGAAAACTAGGTTGACCATCGCTCCGATCTTGACCCTACCAGATGGTTCAGATGCTTATGTGATTTATTGTGATGCATCCAGAGTTGGCCTAGGTTGTGTGTTAATGCAAGGTGGTAAGGTTATAGCTTATGCTTCTAGACAACCTAAGGTCCATGAGAAGAACTACCCAACTCATGATCTCGAGCTTGCAACCGTAGTATTTTCCCTAAAGATTTGGAGACACTACTTGTATGGTGTTCATGTAGATGTGTTAACAGACCATAAGAGCCTCCAGCATGTGTTCACCTAGAAAGAGTTGAATCTTCGTCAGAGGAGATGCCTTGAATTCCTTAAGGATTATGACATGAATGTGTTATACCATCCTAGTAAGGCCAATGTGGTGGCTGATGCTCTCAGCAGACTATCTATGGATAGTGTAGCACATGTTAAGGAAGAAAGGAAGGAATTAGCAAAAGAAGTTCACCAGCCTGCTCTCTTAGGAGTTGGTCTTACGGACATGTCAGATGGTGGTGTGATAGTCCAGAATAGGTCAAAATCTTCATTGGTACTAGAGGTCAAGGAAAAACAAGATAGTGATCCAATTTTGCTTCAGTTGAAAGATGTAATTCATCAGCAGAAAGTAGAGGTTTTTTCCCAAGGGGGAGATGGTATGCTTCGTTACCAGGGTTGGTTATGTGTTCCTAAGGTGAGTGAGTTGAGTCAGTAGATCCTTACAAAAGCCCATAACTCTAAGTATTCCATTCATCCAGGTGCCACTAAAATGTACCGTGATCTGCGGGAAGTCTTTTGGTGGAACGGCATGAAGAGGGATATAGTAGACTTTGTGGCTAAGTGTCCTAATTGTCAACAGGTTAAGGTAGAACATCAGAAACAAAAAGGTATGACTCAAGAGATTAACATTCCTACATGGAAGTGGGAAGTAATACACATGAACTTCAGTATGGGTTTACCTCGTACTCGCAGACAACATGACTCTATTTGGGTGATAGTAGAGAGTTACTAAGTCCGCTCACTTCTTCATTGTCAAGACTACAGATTCAGCAGAGGACTACACTAAACTCTACATTAATAAGATAGTCAGGTTGCATGGGGTTCCTCTGTAACACCCCGGATTCGAAAGAGGTAAAGTAGCAGCTTTTCAAACCTTCCAAGTGTCATCCACAAAGGGCCAACCACGGCCCATGGTGTGGTACACGGACCGTAGGTGGGTCCATGGATCAACCCCTCAGAAAAGGTCCATGCATGGACCACGATGGCACCTACAGATCGTAGGTGGAGCCACGCCTCATGGTCCAGTGGCCGTCGTTTAGCCCAAAAGTCCCTAACAAGGAACCACGACTGACCAACACGGACCGTAGGTCAGTCGATGCTCCGTCGGTCAGGGTTCCGTGGTTCCTGAGCTGGCACTTATTTTAGGGGCACATGGGTCTTTTTTAGTTTTAATTAAATCAATGTGGTGTCAGTTTGCCTTAACATAGACCACATATATAAGTATTTCAGACCCCTAAACTCACTCAATTAAGTGATTCTCTCAATTCCCAAAAAGAAAACCCAAACTTTGTCTCAAATATTCTCTCTAGGAGGTGGAAGAAGAAGAAGAAGGTTGAAGCTAGGTCAAGTTCAGGTCTCCCAATCTTCAAGCTTTTGGTAGGCTTTTTGACTAAGGTATGATGGATTTTCATCCATGTGATCCTTTCTCCCATGGAATCCCTTAATTTCCACAATTTGTGAAGTCTAAATCCCCAATTCTAGTTAGGGTTTCTTCCAATGTTGTGGGTTATGATGAATGTTGATCCAAATAGATGGATTATGATTGCTTACAATTGAATTGATAGAATTTCATGTTTTTAAGATGAAACTACACGTACCCATGCCTATCCCATGATTTTAGGGTAGAATTGATATGATTTGGGTGGATGCCATAAAGGAAAACTTTGTGGGTTAGATATATCCTTATAGGATAGATGGATTGTGACTAGAATTTCTTGAGAATGAAGCATAAATAATGATTATGAGATGTAGTGCTTTGAGAGTGAAGCCTAGACTACGAATGTTGAATGTTGATGTTATGATGTGGAAGGGATACTTCTCATAATGAATTGATAAACATGATTGAATGAATGTTAAAGGTTTAATCACATGAATGATTCTAGGTTGAAAGGATTGCTCACCTAAAATGAATCTAAACTAAAATGTTAAATGAATGATGAGTCTAGAGGCAACTACCCATGACTTCCATATGTTAAGGATATGAGGTGATTTCCCATACTACTTAGAATTGAACAAGAGGTGATTTTCCACGTTTCTAATATGATGAATAGACATGGAGGCGAGTACCCATGATCCTTATGAAATGATGTGGAGGCGAGTACCTGTGTCATACGATGTGACTGTGGAGGCGAGTACCCATAATCTTAAAGTAAGTAAGGCAAGAGGCGAATACCCATTAACCTTTATAAGATAGGCATAAAGGTGAATCCCCATGTCTTTAAAGGTAAGTATGAACAATGTGATTATGTTATGAAGATGATTTGCTTGGAGTGTTGCTAGATATTCCTTCCATGTTGTAGGCTTGACTAGAGGCGGATGACCTAAGTCTTGGCTAAGGTTAAGTGAGGTTACTCAAAGAAGTATTCCCCTTTCATTATGATGCTTATTATGTCTTGATTATGCTTATGCCTTACGACTTATGTTGACTAATGCTTATGTTATGTTGTTTATGCAAGCTATCATATTTAGTACATCTTTGTACTAACGTATATTGTTGCCTACATTCTTATCAAATGTAGGGTCCGACACTCTTGATTCACACACTTATGGCTAGGTTCTTAGTTGATCAAGGAAGTGAAGATTTGGTGAGTCTTCATTGTATTTGAGGATTGGATCACCCCTTTTTCTTTTATGTCTTTCTTTTCATGTTTGACTATTGTGTGGGCTACATCCCAAGATTTTATCTCTTATGTTAGATGGTTTGAGACAATGATGTTAGACTTCCACGTTTTATGAAAGACTTTGATTGTTTGGAAAATGTTTTAAATTTCCACACCTATTCTATTAATTTATGTTATGATATGCTAAGTGGCTTGTATGAAGCCATTCGGGGTCTTATACACCTTGTTACATCTAGGGGGTACCCTGGGTCGTGACAAACTTGGTAATCAGAGCACAAGGTTTAGAATGGTTCTAGGATGTCTCAAACCACATCTAGTAGAGTCTTGTTCATAAGTGTGAAGCACGCCACATTTATGAATGAGAGGCTATTAGATGTTTAGGAAATCTCACTTCTTCATTTCTCTAAGTTCTGCCATAGAGTTTAACTCTATAAGGTCTTTCTCTATATCCTTACCCAATGGTTTTCAGGATATGACTACTAGAAGGGCTAATGCTAGAAGGACTGAGGGAGACAATGTGAATCAAGAATTTCCTACCCAAGCTCCTCCTCAAGGTCTGATTGACCCTTTGACCGATAATGTTACAAATGCGGAGTTTAGGTCGGCTTTCCAAGTGTTGGCTCAAGCTGTGACGGCTCAAGACAATAGAGAGGTGGTAGCTCCCGTGAACCAAAATGTGGGTACAGCGGCGTCAATAGTAAGGGACTTTACAAGGATGAACCCTCCGGAATTTTATGGCTCCAAAGTTGAGGAAGATCCTCAAGAGTTTATCGACGAGGTCTGTTGACACCCAATTTTTTACCTCCACAATATAAATTAATCATCGAGCTTTTTAAACCCCAAACGATTTGAAATAATTGACTTTATAAAATTCAAAATATTTTCCAAGTCATTTGAAGTAATTTTTGTCATTTTTTATAATTTTTAAATAATTATATATTATATATAATTCTATACATAAATATAGTATATTTTATGAATATTCGAAAATCGTCTCAAAAAGATTTTGTTTTAATTAAATATTTGGTTAATTAGTTTAGTTTTGAATAATTAAGTTTATAATTAAGTTAATTATTTTATTTCGTTGAGGTTAAGAAGCTTATTAATTAATTACTATTATTTCATCTTATTTAATTGATTAGCCAATTTTATCCATAGCAATTCAATTTGGTCACATCTTTAATCCATATGGCCTTTTTTCTTATAACAAATCTAGCCACTCTTTTACATCCCTTTAAACCCAATTTAAGATCAATTTTGGGGGCAAAGACTAAATCCCCAAACCATTCCAGTAGTCCACTTCATAAACCCAGTGCACCAAATAACATACAGCAGTCAAAACCCACCCAAATACATACATCAATACCAAAAAGACCCATAAACCAGACCCCAACTATGTCTTCTTCTCCATCATGAAACAGAGCCTAGAATTGTGAAACCTAGCAAGAAAATCAACCCAGCAACACGATCCAAATTGCGATCCAGTCCAGCGTATTCGATGACCTCAGCCCACTCTCGTTATGTCATCTTCTTCTTCTCTCCCTTATCCTCTCTATACAAAGAATCTTCCAGGTGTTACAATCATGTATCTCGTTTGTCCTTCGCTCAAATCGGACTACCATGGTTCTCAATCTGTTGAGAATTGTACAAGTTTGGTACTAATTCGAGCTGGCCAGTCTTATCTTCTAAAAAAAATTGAATTTCGAATTTGAATTCTACCCTAATCCCTCTCATTTCCCCCCTTAAATCAACCCTTATCTTCTTCTATTTAAAGCCCTCACCCTCTTCATTCAAAAGGTTGGAGATAGTTGATATTGAGTTTGGGAAAAGATTGGAAAATTGAAGTTTGAGACGGTGAGAAAAGCATAAGAACGAGCTGAAATTTACATTTAGGTCAATAGTGTTCATATTTTCGAAATCTCTTAGTCATTTGCTTGGAATCCGAGTTTCCGTCCGATTCTTTCGTTGTTATTCTCTGCTTCTCGAGTCGAGCCTGTGGCTGTGGAAGTCATCTTCAAGTCTTGTTCTTCTAAGTTCGCTACCAAGAAGAGGTGAGAATCTAGTCTTTATCTCGATTTGTTGTTTCCTTTGTCTTTAACTTTTGTGTGTCCTGTTATGATCTCGTATTAGTATTCATATATTTTAAGATTTCATTCGTTGTTTAGAAAAAATTTCATGTCTTTTGGAATATTCCTAAATATGAGTTGAATACCGTATTACTAGATCTCAAAAAGCATTAAAATTATATTCATTATGTGACGATCGGAATCGGTTTGATGACTTGCTTTTCGTGATTAATGTCTCGAATACTCCGCATACTCGTAGTTCTTTGTCCGTCTTATGTTTCTTTTTCTCTCCAGACCTTGGGTTTTGTTTATTCTTAGTTCCTTTGTTTTTTTTTCAAAGTCGCTATCCTTTTCATCTTATGATTGTTTTCTGATGATTCTATATTAGTTGATGTTCCAGTAGCAAAAAATGAGATATAAACTGCTTCATTCTTTCTAGTTGTTTTGCTCCTTGCTACGAGTAGTTGTAACTTAAATAATGTTAGCTATCTCATTGGCATGATTTCTAGATCTCTTGTGTCTTGTATTTGGTTTATTCGTTGTATTTTGAATAAACATTAGTGAGAAACAATTTAAGGTTGTCTGTTGTGATTTAGCTTAAAGCATTTGTCCGAGTTAATTTTATAAGGAGTTAAAAGTCATGCAATTTGAAATCAATTGAATAAATACATGCATCTTTGCTTCTATGTTATTATTAGCCCTATTTGCCTTATGAGTGGTATCTTTCATGATCAAAATTGAGATTTTCTTGTTCTTTAGGAAGTCACATGCTTGACAGTAACTAGTTTTCTTATTGTTTGCATCACTTAGTGTAATTATTTACTCCCTTTGTTTAGTAAAGATATTGTCTAAGAGTAGATTTAGTTGGGTATTTTGTGATTAAATGGCTTCAGCTTTCATGTCTCGTTCCTTTATGCCATCACTGTTTTCCTCCCTCCCATTTCCCTTTGGTTAATTAATTCTTGTCTCCATAAACAAATACCTTTAATGTTCAGCTTTATTCAAGCATTCTTCGTTGATTTTGATGTGGGATATAAATATTTGTATTATTCTTAGTATGTTCATGATTTTTTTTTGATTTTTTATTTATTCATTCATTTATTTTCATTATGCTTTGCTTTGGAAATATTAAATAATCCAATTAGGTTATATCATCCCATCATGTGTCGCTACTGTGCATATCTAGAGTGTATAATTTTCTTGTTAGCATCCTTCCTTTGTTGAAGTGATAAATTGTTGTTAATGGCTTGTGTTATATTCTTCTTACTCTTATTAATTCTTTACCTTTACATTGTTTTTTTTCATGTGATACCAATGCGAGTCCATTTTGGACTTCTCCTTGCATATCCTTGAGTTGTCTCGAATCAGCCTCACCCGTGTTCGAACAAGGGAAGCAGAAATATGGGCTTAGAAGGAAAATTATAGGTCTCAAGAGCCAAAAATGCGCTGATATACAGCATGATACAGCCGATATTCATCAGTTGTATACACCGTAAAAAAGCAGGAGAAATGGGCCCAAAGTCCTAAAATTTCAGTTTTGTGTTGTATTGTAATTTGGTCAAAAGTCCGTTTATTTTTAGTATTATTTGTTAGATATTAGGACAGGTACAAAGGGGCAAGAATTGGGCCAAAATCCCAAAGTAAGAATTTCAGCCTATTTTGCTAGTCATTAGGACAGGTACAAATGGACCAAAGGCCCAAACGCTGAAATTAGGCCCAAGTTTTGGCCCAGGCGGACAGAAAACCAGACTTGGGCCCAAAACTCTCTCTCTCTTCATTTTATTTGTTTCGTATTTGTTTAATAGTTTATTTTCTACTCAATTTTAAGGTTTTGCTAATTCGATTTCCCTAATATATAGGATTTTGAGATTTTCTAAAGACTAAATAATTATACTTTTTTCACTACTTAAATTACCTTGAAAATATGTTATTTAAGTAAATCCCTTATACTATTTCCCTCCCCTAAAAAATAATTTCAAGTCTTAAGTTTTTTATTTCCTTAACTTGTCAAGCATGCTTTTATTTTAAAATCAATTAACCAAATATTTTAATTATCGGATTACCGCAAGTTAGCGGATGTTTTAGGCGCTTTCAAATCCTTCCTAAAACGTTAATATGAACCTCAAACCCCTTTAATAATTTCAATCTATTTCCTATTTTTAATCTTTTGAAAAAATAGTTTTCTTGTTTTTTATTTAAAAATTAAGTGGCGACTCTTGAAACTCCGTCTCTTTTTTAAATAAAATAGAATGGCGACTCTGATGGGGATTTGAATTGGTTCTAACCTTAAAATTAATTTATTTGGCTAATGTTTGTTTGTTTATTTACTTATTTGTTTAAATTTCAGCAATATTAAATTGTTGCATTCATGGCATAACTTATATTCCTTCAAATGACACTTTTTTTTTATTTTCCACTTAAAAGACGATAATGCGGGCCGTAGTCGTTCAATAACCAAATTGTTCTCGGGGTACCCTGGCGAATGTAGTTGGCCACTGGATGGTCAACGGTCGCTAACTACCCCAGCTCAAGTAGTCTGCTTGGGTCAACGATCCACTATAAATAAAGCCCACTCTTAGTCAAATTAGCGTAGAATGAAACCAAATCCCTTTTAGCTCATTGAACTAATACGACCCAACACCCATGGCGTGTTCGGCCCATTAAAAAGACCACCTTGAGTCCAAAATGGCCCACGGCCTAAACGGACGTTCATACTTATGTGTTTAAATTTGAAGGATGTATACGTAGTTTGAAAAACCATTGTCCCCTGGGGTAAGGAGTAGAGTATAACTTATTCTAGTTGAAAAAAGAGTTTTACCTACTAGTTCATCCAAAGGCTTTGGCACCCGGAGATGACGAGAAATCAAGAAAGAAGAAGGACCTTTCATGGAGGCATTGTTTAAGGTTGTACCCCTGGATGGTACTGATTATTTGTATCTCTATCTTTTCCAACTCTTGCAAAGAAATTAGAGTTACATCTCAATCGAAAATCAAAAGTACGACAATACAATTGACTTTGTCTCGACTCAAGTGAATATTTCTGATTCATTAAGCTCAAAATTAAATAGACAAATTCCTATTTATTTAGTCATTTCTTTATATATGTGGGCTAGTTTATTTTAAAGTAGAGCAACTATTATGTGTTTGTGATCATGTATGTGATATTTTGTATTATTCATCATCGACATAGACTAACAAAATTTTCTTTGAGTTGTGTTTCTTTGTTCGGTACTCAAAACTGATCTGTGTTGAGAAAATGGCAGAACATCCATACTTTACAAGGTCTAAAGACCCCAAAGATTCCTTCTCCGATCAATGTTTGTCAAAAGACAAAGAAAAAATGGTTGAAAATGTTAAGAATACTGATTTGAATGAAATTACTGTGAATTACCCTATCATTGATGAACAGAACAAGTTGATTGCACAATTGTTCCAACAAAATGCTGAAATGAGGAATGAAATGGATAAGACCCAAGATTTGACGAATTTGGATATTGTTGCCAACACTCCTACTCCATACAATGGAATACGTCCACTCCATTTTCCTACTTCAGATCCAACATCTGAACGTTTTCCAAACAATTGAACCACCGCTACGAATCCAAAACCTCTCATCATCAATCTAACCACCTCTAACCCACATCATGCTAGCTCCTCACACCAGAAGTTACCTATTCCTCAAAATCTGAATACCAACATTTTTCGGAATTTCCTTTTGGTCTATCAAACCCCTACTCAAATTGTCCAAAACCCACCTTCTACTCAACCCGTACCTCTAAAAACTGCATTTCATCTTCCAATATCGCCAGAATCATACCCTTTCTCTACTACACATTTTGAACTATATCATAATGAGAAGAAGGAGAAGGAGTGGAAGGTCATAAAAGGAAAGGATGAGCAAAGAATTATAGAGGAAGTTATGAATGCAATGAAGGACTTTCAATACACCCCAGACATTGTGGGGTTAGATTATGAAGATTTGTGCGTTCATCAACATTTGGAGCTTCCAGAAGGTTTTAAAGTATCGAAGTTTGATACTTTTAGGGGAGTGGAAAATCCTTTGACCTATTTGAGGGCTTATTGTGATCAACTTATTGGAGTTGGGAAAGATGAAGCCTTGTTAATGTGACTCTTTAGTGGAAGTCTAAAAGGAGAAGCTTTAGAATGGTTTATTTCCAAAGAAATCAAGTTGAGGCCAAGTTAGAATTCTTTGGCTAAAAACTTCATTGAAAGATTGGGTTACAATGTAGAATTCATTCCAGATCGATACTCTTTAGAGAGAACCAAACAGAATTCTAGTGAAAGCTGCCAAGAGTATGCCTACCGTTGGAGAAGAGAGGTTGCAAGGGTTAGGCCTCCCATGACCAAGAAAGAAATTATTGAAGTCATTGTGCGCATTCAAGAGCCAGAGTACTACAATATGATGTTGCTCATTTTAGGAGGGAAGTTCAGTGAGATAGTCAAAATTGGTGACTGTGTCAAAGAATGCATTCGATTGATCACATGTCGTGGTTGAACATAGACATTCATCTCAAGTTGCCAATCAACTCAGATGCTATCAAGAGCTATTTTATTTGAAGATCTAGTGTTTGTTTTATTTCTTTCCCAGTAATCACATCATTTGTTTGTCATCATCTTACGTTCTGTAGTTAGAAAAATTATCTTTTGTAATGAACTACGTCAGACGTGAATTCTCAAGAATGAAATATGTAGGCGGCCTGTGTTGGCCTCGGTCACCCCTTTATCAATTTTTCAATATTTTCCTATTTTATTTGAACTACGTTCGACCTGAATTCTCAAGAATGAGATACGTAGGTGGCCTATGTCTTTCTCGGTCATTTCCTTATCAAAATTTCTTATTTTTATTAGTCCTCGAGAGGGGAACTATGTTTGACCTAATTCCTGCATCAACTGGATATGTTGGCCACAACGAATCAGTCATATCTCCCATAAGATTTCTATTTTTCTTTACAATAGAAACTGGATATAATTTTTGAGATCGACTAAAAAATTCTCAAGAAGAGGATCTTTACAACAAGTCAAGACTGAAGATACATTGAGAATCGCAATTGGGATAGAATTTTTGAGAGGGTCTCAAAAATTCTACAAGTCATATATTAACAGTTCGAGATACCCCAAGACATTTAACTGGGACAGAAATTTTTGAGGATGGCCTCAAAAATTCCTTCCAGCATCATTATAAGTTTATAGTATTTTTTGAATATTTCAAGCATAGTAGAAGTGTAAAGCTAACTTCAAATGATCTCTGGCATCATTAAACTTCATAATCAACTGCAGCAATCCCCAACACCTTTGGATTGCAGAATCAACTGCAAAACCTTTCAGTTAGAGCAGATTTTGGACGAGCCGTGTAAGAAATTTCCCAAGCTTTACGAATTTTTGAATACTCCAGAACAAGCTATCGGATACACCAAAATTTTAAACTGAGGACGTTCATTTAAGCTATGCATGACATGGCATTTGACAGTGACCTTTTCCAAGTTGATTTTTGAAAATATTTTTTTTTTAGAATTTCGATATGTCAAACATTTCGTATAATTTCATCTTATATCTATCGAAAAGCGAGCGATCGGAGCGATTAATCGAAGATAGCAAGACGAGGAGCAAGCGATCGAATAAGTCAACACAGATCAGTTTGTTTTAAAAACTAATATTTTTTTGTGGATGCAGGTCTATAAGTTTGCCTCAAGATCATCATATTCCTCCATTCAATGAATATGGAGAAGTCAAAAGGGTGAGAAGCTCCCCAAAATTGACAATTTTTTTGTGGATGCAGGAAAGTGATTGAAGTTTTTCAGCAGAAAAAGAAATAGTTCAAAATACGAGAAACGACACCTCATTCAAATCTCTAGCAAAGCATGAACAAGTGAAAGCATCACTCTCAACATGTACACGCATCTACAGTGACATCAAATTACATTTTTCAGCATGAAGAATATTTGAAGAATATTCACAAATCGTATCGATATCAGACTCGGTAATGTGAAACCCCCTAGAGGGACATTTCTACAGTATTATCAGATGAGATAGTACCAATACCCAGAGAGACATATCTGCAGTATTATCAAATGAGATAGTACCACCACCGAGAAGGACATCATCGTCATTTTATCGATGGAATATCATCATCCTGCCAATGGATCAACATCATCCTACCAATGGATCATCAACGAAGTATCATCATCCTATAAATGGAGCATCAACATCATCCTGTCAATGGATCAACATCATCCTACCAATGGATCATCAACGAAGCATCATCATCCTATCAATGGAGCATCAACATCATCCTGCCAATGGATCAACATACTATCAATGGATCATCAATGAAGAATCATCATCCTATCAATCGCGCATCAACGTAATCACCCAGAAGGACATTAGCATCATCCCACCGATGGATCATCAAACATTATCATATCAATGGAACATCTACGTCATTATCCTATCATGTAGCAGGATTATCCTACCAATGGATCATCATCCTATCAATGAAGCATCGTTATCCACATCATATCAAGTCATCATCTACTACGTCAAAATCGATGGAGAATGTCGTCAGATCATTTATAGAAAAAAACATCTGCCGAACACGGTAAAACATATTACTTCTCTATTTAAATTACAGTTTCTGCTAACAAGTTTATTTCATTTGTTTTTCGAGAGCATCCAAGCGGATGAGTTCTCAAATCAAACCACAGGTGCAGACGACATAAAAAAAATGTAGTACAACATGGAACATTTTCTTAGCGCGAGCTGAGAAATGAATATCATCGAGCCATCCACCTCGTTACAGTTAGACTATTATCGAGTCATCCACCTCGTTACAATAGGATAATTATTGAGCCATCCACCTCGCTATAGTTGGATAATCATTGATCCATCTAGCTCGTTGCAGAGATCACCGGAGTTCGCCATGCATAAAACAAGCAATGTCATCTCCAAAAATTCAGCAAATCATGATTTGTAATGGACATATTGTGTTCAAAAGCGGTATCCATTATTTTTTACTCTCAATATTTCTTTATTTTCTCAACTAGTTGAAAAGATGTTTATGCTTATCCATTAAGATATACTCAATTGTTATATGAATGATCTTTTTTTATTTTTTGACTCAAACCGCTAGCTAAAGAGGCACTATGTCTACTAATTATTTACTTTGAGTATATAGACATATACTGAACATACTTATACGACATTTTTCACAGCAAGAGTAAATGAAAAGCATAGTAAGAGATGCTACCACTTTTTCCAATTAAAGTTTATACTAAGTTTATTTCAGTCTTTGTCGAGAGCATCCAAGAGGATGAATTCTCAACCACATGTGCGGATGACATCACAAGGATACAGCACAATGTTGAACTTTTTCTTAGCAGCGAACGGGGACATAGTTCGAAGAGGAGTATCAAACTCCTTATGCCGCGAGCTGAGGAGCGACTTCCACCACAATCAATCCACACCCCTATCAGAAGGCATGTGGGTTTTTCTTAGGTCTATCGGTTTATGTTTCGCATCCAGAAAATTTTGGTTTTCACCGAAAGCAGCTTTCCAATCTGAGTGACAATGCGCCAAGATCTTAAGAAATCATGTCTGTGTAAATTCTTAATTATGGGTGTGAAGTGCACCACATTAATGATTAAGAGGTTGCAAGCCTCTTTTTCATACTCGCCTTACTTTGTCACTCTTCCCGACCGAAGGATATCTTAGCGTAAGAAATTTCTTTTTCAACTGATTGAGTCGAACTAGAAGCATCATGATTCCTAATGTTTTAGAATATGTAGGCGGGATCAATGCTGAAAACTCAGTTGTATTCCGACACTCTCTTTTAAATCATATTTCCGCGCATTCTGATTTCTTCATAATCTGATATCGGGATAGATTTTGAATTCTTTCATAATCGTGCGTCAAATCAAGCGTATCGAACTACAAGTGGCCTGAAAAAATATTTTCAATCGATTTCCTGTGTTTAATATCTTGAAAAAATAGTTTTCTTGATTTTCTTTGAAAATTAAGTGGCGACTCTTGAAACTCTGTCTCTTTTTTAAATAAAACAGAATGGCCACTGTGCTGGGGATTTGAATTGGATTCTAACCTTAAAATTAATTTGTTTGGCTAATGTTTGTTTGTTTATTTCTTATTTGTTTAAATTTCTGCAATATTAAATTGTTGCATCATGGCATAACATATATTTCGTCAAACGACACATCTTTTTTAATTTCCACTTAAAGAACGATTATGTGGGCCGCAGTCATTCAATAACCAAATTGTTCTCGGGGTACCCTGGCGAATGTAGTTGGCCACTGGATGGTCAATGGTCGCTAGCTACCCCAGCCCAAGTAGTCTGCTTCGGTCGCCGATCCACTATAAATAAAGCCCACTCTTAGTCAAATTAGCGTCGAATCAAACCAAATCCCTTTTAGCGCATTAAACTAATACGACCCAACACCCATGGCGTGTTGGGCCTATTAGAAAGACCACCTTGAGTCCAAAATGGCCTACGGCCTAAACGGACGTTCATACTTATGCTTTTAAATTTGAAGGATATATACATAGTTTGAAAAACAATTGTTCCCTGGGGTAAGGAGTAGAGTATAGCTTATTCTAGTTGAAAAAAGAGTTTTACCTACTAGTCCATCCAAAGGCGTTGGCACCCGGAGATAACAAGAAATCAAGAAAGAAGACAGACATTTCCTGGAGGCATAGTTTAGGGTTGTACCCCTGTGTGGGACTGATTATTTGTATCCCTTTCTCCTATTATGTATCCTCATTCAGTTTATTCATAAAGTTTGTATAAATTTGAGTTTTGGGGCAATAGAGTTTTTCAAATGATGTATACATCACTTTTTAATTCTTACTCTCCCATCTCAGAAAAGGTTGATTTATTCAAGTCAAAAAGAAAGGTCAAACTATGTAGGACCTGAATTCTTCTTCGTGATATACATAGGCAGCCTTTTGAGGCCCGATCCCCATTTTTGAGAAACTCTATATTTTCCAACTCTTGCAAAGAATTTAGAGTTACATCTCAATCGAAAATCAAAAGTACGACAATACAATCGACTTTGTCTCGAATCAAGTCGACATTTCTAATTCATTAAGCTAAAAATCAAATAGACAAATTCCTGTTTACTTAGTCATTTCCATATATATGTGGGCTAGTTTATTTTCAAGTAGAGCAACTCTTATGTGTTTGTAATCATGTGTGTGATATTTTGTATTATTCATAATCGACACAGACTAACACATTTGTCTTTGAGTTGTTTTTCTTTGTCCAGAGATTCCTTATCTGACCAATGTTTGTCAAAAGACAAAGAAAAAATGGTTGAAAATGTTGAGAATACTGATTTGAATGAAATTACTTTGAATGACCCTATCATTGCTGAACAGAACAAGTTGATTGCACAATTGTTCCAACAAATTGCTGAAATGAGGGCTGAAATGGATAAGACCCAAGATTTGACGAATTTGGATATTGTTGCCAACACTCCTACTCTAGACAATGGAAGACTTCCACTCCATTTTCCTACTTCGGATCCAACATTCGAACGTTTTCTAAATAATTCAACCACCCCTACGAATCCAAAACCTCTCATCATCAACCTAACCACCTCTAACCCATATCATGCTAGCTCCTCACACCAGAAGTTACATATTCCTCAAAATCCGAATACCAACATTTTTTAGAATTTCCCTTCGGTCCATCAAACCCCCACTAAAATTGTCCAAAACCCACCTACTACTCAACCCATACCTCTAAATACCGCATTTCATCTTCCAATATCACCAGAATCATACCCTTCCTCTACTACACATTTTGAACTCGATCATTGTGAGAAGAAGGAGAAGGAGAAGGAGTGGAAGGTCATAAAAGGATAGGCTAAGCAAAGCTTTAGAGAGAAAGTTATAAATGCAATGATGGACTTTCAATACACCCCAAACAGTGTAGGGTTAGGTTATGAAGATTTGTGCATTCATCCACATTTGGAGCATCCAGAATTTTTTAAAGTATCGAAGTTTGTTACTTTTAGTGGAGTTGAAAATCCTTTGACTCATTTGAGGGCTTATTGTGATAAACTTATTGGAGTTGGGAAAGATGAAGCCTTGTTAATGCGACTCTTTAGTCGAAGTCTAAAAGGAGATGCTTTAGAATGGTTTATTTCCAAAGAAATCAAGTTGTGGCCAAGTTGGAATGCTTTGGCTAAAGACTTCATTGAAAGGTTTGGTTACAATGTAGAATTCATCCCTGATCGATACTCTTTAGAGAGAATCAAACAGAATTCTACTGAAAGCTACCGAGAGTATGCCTACCGTTGGGGAAGAGTGGTTGCAAGGGTTAGGCCTCCCATGATTGAGAAAAAAATTATTGAAATCTTTGTGCGCATTCAAGAGCCAAAGTACTACAATAGGATGTTGCTCATCTTTGGAGGGAAGTTCAGTGAGATAGTCAAAATTGGTGAAGCTACTGAAGACCATCTCAAGATCGGAAAAATCATCTGAATGACTCCTCTAAATGAATCCTCGGGACCATTTAGGAGGAAGAGGGAAAATGTTTCCTATATCTCATTTGAATCAAGCCAAAAAATAAAAAAGGCCACCGGTCTTGATGTTCGAAAGCCATTATTATCCAAAACCTACCCTTTAGCTCCACAAAATTCTTACCCCATCCAACCAGATTACCAAACTCCACCACAAAATTATCCAAATTACCAAGATCCATTGCCAAATTACCCAAATGTTCAATCAAGTTACCATGTCACATTGTCAAATTACAAAAGTGCCGATCTTAGCTACCAAACACCACAATATCCAAATTCCAAATCCCTGTTCTTAAACACCAAAATCATTCAAGTTACCGCCAAGTATCGCCATCTTCACGAAATGCTTACAATCTTTCTTATCAGGTGTTTTTGAAGAAACCTTCTCGAGTCTTTATCCTTTGGTTGAAAGTTTTACCCAACTCTTTGAAAGATAAAGTGCTTGCTCTGATACAAACAATTGATCCAAAAAAATGTCAATGTCAATTCCAGACTTTACAGGCCCGATCTTCATTGTGCTTGCCATTCAGGAGGTGCTGGACATACTGATATACCGTGAGTTTACGGTATTTTTAGTACATTTCACTTACAAGTTGTGTGTGTCTAGAGCCATTTTGTACTTGTATTAATGTGTTTTTATCATGTTTGCAGGAAATAAGTTTTGACATGGAAGTATGAGACACAACTAAAGAATTGTGCAGAAAAGGGCATCTACGGAAGTGACTCACGGACCGTAGGTCCAGTCACGTTCGGTAGATGGTGATCGTAGATGGACAGGCAAAGCATGAAGAAGAAATCAAGGAATTCTTGACTAAGTGTGGAACCACGACCTCAACTTACGGACCGTAGGTCGACCTACGGGCCGTCCTGCAAGTCCATTAAACCATTCAAAAAAGGGTGTTCCGGTACCTGATTTCAAAAGTCTAAGTATGAAACCACAGAGGAGGATCCATGGACCGTGGATTGAATCACAGTCCGTCCTGTTGGTCCGTCGATTGTGGCTGAGAGTGCTTATTTTCTGAGTTGGAAAATTGCCTAAGTCCCAAACCACGGAAGGGACCTACGAACCGTAGGTCAGTCCACGGTCCGTAGGTCAGTATCATCAACTACAACCGCGTTCAGAAACTTTATTTCCTTATTTCGTTTCCTTTTTAGTTGGGACTTGTTTTTCTATATATAGGGCATGTAAACCTCATTTTTGGGGGTTAGACTTCATTACTTTTGTTCTAGTTTTTTGGCTTGGGAGATAAAATTGCAACTTTAGCAATTCTTGATTTCCTCAGTTCATTTTGAAGATTTTGACTTTGAAATTCAAGTTGAGATTCTGGGTTTATTTTTCTCATTATGTAAGTTCATGATTTCTTCATCTAAAAATATGAATTGTGTTCTTCCTACTATGGGTAACTATATCCACAACTAGGGTTATGGGAACCATGAGCGATTAACAATGTATGAATAGTAATTAAGTAATTCTTGAATAGTGTTATTGCATGCATTGTTAATTCTTTCGTTTAGAAGTCTTTTTAACGATGGCCAACATTAGAACTCGCCTTGTTGCTACTTGCCGGACCAAGGAGGTAGTTAATAACAAAAGAATTATCAACATAGATTTAGTGTGATACTATCTAATAGTCTAGTCTCAATTGGTGCGAGGGTGAAAACTAAGTCATACATTAATGCGATGTCTAATATGTGGTAAAGGTAAGGGTTAGTAAATTATACACACGTAGCTGGACCAAGGTGCGTGATGAAAATCTCTAGTTGCCGAACCAAGGAATTAGAGATAACTAACTCATCACTTTGCATGTAATACACTAGGAAGGGATTACTATTACTAGGATTACCGCGTTATGAGCTTATGGGGAACACGTACACCCTAGTTTCTCTCTCATCTTGATAACAATCTTGTTCACTAATTGTTCACATAATTTCCACAATTTGTTTCACAAATCCCCCCTTTAATTATTTGTTTTGGAAGTATGTTGACTAAACAAATATAATCGTGGGTTAAAGTTAAATATAAACCATATTCCTCGTGGGATCAATCCCAACCTACAAGTTGGGTTGTTTACTTGATAACGATCGCTTACGCTTCTTTAGGGAGGTGTAATTTGAGCGTATCAAATTTTGGTGCCGCTGCCGGGTAATAAGGCTTTTAGATTAAGTTTAACTACATTATTGAACTTTAGTCAAATATTTCATAATTTTACTTTTTTTTTTGTTTTTGTTTCTCTCATGTTCCTACTCTAATGTATGCCAAGTACACGGAGCCAAGGTGAACCACTTACACCTTAAAATCAAGAATTGAACAGAACTTTGCGAAGGATGAACAATCAAGGGGTCCCAGTCAATCCTATCGGAGGAAATTTAGGTGATAGAGCTGGGTTGCAGCCTCCGAGGGTTGGTGCTGAGAATAATCAGGTTTAAGGTGAAAATCTATTGGGAGATTCATTGAGGGTACAGGATCCACCAGGACCAAGACTGCGTGATAACTATAAGGTCAACTTTAATGCTACTGAATCTAAAGGACATCTTGTTCTACCCCCTCTACTTTCGGGGCATATGTTCATGGTGACTAGAAGTTTGATGCAGATGCTTACAGCGAGGGGTTTGTTCTCTGGTTTGGCATCGGAGGATCCACATGCGCACATAGCCAAGCTGAGGAGTGTCTGCAAAAGTTGTGTGGGTCGACCGTACTTGGACATGGATGTCATTGGATTGAAAGTATTCCCTCTATCATTAATCGGTGATGCTGTTGTGTGGTTTACTGTGCTCCCTTATAACTCAATCTACACATGGAACCAATTAACTGAGGTGTTCCTATCTAGATAATTTCCCATGTCAAAGAAGTTGAACCACAAACATAAACTCAACAACTTCGTAGCACTACCTGGAGAGTCTGTGAGTATTTCTTGGGACAGGTTCACTGCTTTCATAAGAGGTGTCCCGAATCACCGTATTAATGATGAATCGCTGAAGGAATACTTCTACCGAGGTCAGCATGACAATAGTAAGGCGGTGCTTGATATTATCGCTGGAGGTTCATATGGTGAGTGCACTTTTTGAGCAGATTGCAGAGAAACTGGAGAAGATTTCCCAAAACAATAAAGTGTAGAGCACTAGAAAGTCAGATACTAAGAGAAACACGTTCGCAGCCCAAGCTACAAATAACCAATCTACTGATGATATTCATGAGGAGATGGCTCATATAAGGACCAAACTAGGGTTGGTGTTGAAGCATGTGAGCAGAGGCACTGAAAAGGTAAATGCTGTCAATTATTTGACTAGAAATCCACCACATGTTGAGGAATGTTACTATGAAGAGGATACTTATGCAGTGAATGATCAGACGGGGGGTTTCTTAGCTAACGCCCAAGGTTCCAATACGGATAATTGGCACCAAGGTCAAGGAAACCAAGGTCGGAACTATGGCAACTACAACCGAGAGGGTCAATATGTTTGGGATTGGAACTACAATCGCGATAACAACTACAACCGAAACAACTATGGCAACAGAAACGATAGGGTTGGGCCTTATGTTCCTCCTCAAAATCGGGAATCTGGTAATAGGGAAGCTGGAAGTAATATGTCACGTATTGAGGATATGATGCAAAAGATTATGAAGAGGTTTGATTCGACTGATGAGAATGTGAAGGAGATGCGAAATGACTTGTCTGGTATTGGTCAAAAAGTTGATGCACATGCAGTGTCAATCAAGCATCTTGAGCAGCAGATGACCCAGTTGTCTACTACAGTAAACCCACGTCAACCTGGCACACTTTCTAGCAACACCATCCAAAATCCAAACAATGATGGGCATTGTATGGTAGTAACTACTGGAGGGGGTAAGCAGACCATTGATCCACTTATGCCGTCTGGGGTTGAAGTAGAGGCTAGTAAAAATGATGATGTGATTGAGGTAAATGAAGATCCCGAGAATGCAACAGAAAAGGAAGTGGAGATAACTCAAAAAATTGTTTCCATGCCTAGACCTCCACCTCCTTTCTCATAGAGGTTAGTGAAGAAGACTGAAGAAGGCAAATACCGTAGGTTTATTAGTATGTTGAAGCAACTTTCCATCAATATGTTGTTGATAGAAGCTTTGGAGCAAATGTCTGGGTATGCAAAGTTTATGAAGGACTTGGTAACTAAAAAATGGGCCATGAGTTTTGAAGATGATGATAAGTTGCAACATTATAGTGCTATTGCTACAAGGTTCCTTGTGCAGAAGAAGGAGGATCCTGGGGCTTTCACTATTTCTTGTACCATTGGGTTCCTACATTTTGCAAAGGTGTTGTGCGATTCGGGTGCTAGTATCAATCTGATCCCATTGGCTATTAACAAAAAGTTGGGTTTAGGGGATCCAAAACCGACTGCGATGCGACTGCTTATGGCCGATAGAACTGTGAAGAAGCCCATTGGTGTTCTCCTAGATGTACTTGTGAAAGTGGAGTCTTTTATCTTTCTGACGGATTTTGTGATACTTGATTGTGATGTTGACTTTGAGGTTCCCTTTATCCTTGGGAGACCATTCCTAGCCACTTGGCGCGCCTTGGTTGATATGGAGAAAGGGCAGATAAAGTTCTGATTGAACAATGAAGAGGCAACTTTCAATATCTCTACGTCGATGAAGCAGAGTAGTGAGCTAAAATCGGTATCTATGGTGACACATATTGTAGAGAGTGGTTCTGAGGTGCCTATTGAAGAGAGGTTGGGTGTTGATGCACTAGCAGCGGTAATAATGAACTTTGAGAGTGATGGTATTGAAGACTATAATGAATTGGTCGCCGCACTTGATAAATTTGAATTCCGTTCAAAACCGATGAGATTGGAGTTAGACATGAAGAACCGCGACTCTCCACCTGCTAGACCGTCTGTTGAAGAGGCTCCAAAATTGGAGCTTAAGTCTCTACCATCATATTTGAGGTATGTATTCTTGGGGAAAGATGGTACTTTACCGGTCATCATTGCGGCAGATTTGAATGTGGCAAAAGTTGAGGCATTGGTTTTCGTGTTGAAGAGGTTCAAGCGAGCTATTGGGTGGACTATTGCGGACATTATTGGGATTCCTCCTGGTATTTTTTTCTCATAAAATTCAACTCATGCCGGATCACAAGCCTAGTATTGAGCACCAGAAAAGACTAAACCCGCATATGCAAGAGGTAGTTAAGAAGGAGATCATCAAGTGGTTGCATGCTGGAGTTACTTATCCCATTGCAGATAGTAGTTGGGTGTGTCATGTTCAGTGTGTGCCCAAGAAAGGTAGGATTACTGTGGTACCTAATGAGAGAAATGAGCTCGTTCCAATGCGGCTCATGACTGGATGGAGAGTCTGCATGGACTACAGAAAATTAAATACTTGAACAGAAAAGGACCACTTTCCTATGTCGTTCATGGATCAGATGTTGGACTGACTTGCAGGTAAGGGTTGGTATTGTTTCCTTGATGGTTATTCGGGCTACAATCAGATTTCTATAGCTCCGGAAGACCAAGAGAAGACCACCTTCACTTGCCCTTATGGGACTTTCGCCTTCAAACAGATGCCATTTGGGTTGTGTAATGCTCCAGCGACCTTCTAGCATTGCATGATGTCGATATTTTCTGATATGGTGGAGGACACTATTGAGGTATTTGTGGATGATATCTCTATGGTAATTGACTCTTTTGATCGTTGTCTGGACCATTTGGCCGAGGTGCTTAAACGGTGTGAAGAGTGCAATCTTGTGCTCAATTGGGAGAAGTGCCACTTCATGGTGAAAGAAGGGATTGTTCTGGGTCATCGAATCTCTGAGAAAGGTATTGAGGTTGATAGAGAGAAAGTTGAGGTAATAGAAAAGCTTCCACCACCTATCTCTATTAAAGGTGTTAGAAGTTTTCTTGGGCATGCAGGTTTTTATAGGAGGTTCATCAAGGATTTCTCCAAAATTGCACATTCATCATGCAAACTGCTCGAAAAGGAGTATAAGTTTGATTTTAATGATGTTTGTCTGAGAGCATTTTGAGAGTTGAAGGAGAAGTTAGTTACTGCACCTATCATTAATTCATCGGATTAGGGACAACCTTTTGAGGTAATATGTGATGCGAGTAGAGTGGCGCTTGGTGTGGTATTGGGACAAAGGCGAGAGAAGATTCTTCATCCTATTTACTATGCTAGCCAAGCTAAATGTGGCTCAGAAGAACTATACAGTGAGTGAACGGGAGCTTCTTGCAATGGTTTTTGCATTCGAGAAATTTCGATCCTACTTGCTTGGTACCAAGGTCATTGTGCATACTGACCATTCTGCATTGAGGTATTTGACGCTAAGATAGATGCAAAACCGGGGTTGATTAGATGGGTGTTGTTGCTGCAAGAGTTCGATTTTGTGGTGAAAGATAGAAAGGGCACAAAAAATTAGGTTGCCGATCACTTGTCCAGATTGGAGGAAGAAGCTATGCTCAATCTTGGTGATAGGGCTGAAATTAATGATGCTTTTCCAGATAAACAGGTATTGGCTGCTTCTCATGATCTGATTCCTTGCTTCGCAAACTTTGCTAACTATTTGGCAAGTGATCTGGTGCCATCGGATTTGTCTTTTCACCAAAGGAAAAGTTTATGCATGATGTGAAGAAGTTCTTTTGGGATGAGCCTTACTTGTATCGTAGTTGTGCTGATGGGATTATTCATCGTTATGTGCCCAAGGTCGAGATGTTGAGTATACTAGAGGCGTGCTATGCATCGCCTGTTGGTGGGCATTATAGTGGTATTCGGACTGCGCATAAATTTTGCAGTGTGGGTATTACTGGCCTACCATCCACCAAGATGCTCATGATTTCGTTAAGTCTTGTGATCGTTGCCAAAGAGAAGAAGGAATTTCAAAGAGCCAAGAGCTTCCTATGAATCCTATATTGGTGATAGAGTTGTTTGATGTATGGGGCATTGATTATATGGGTCCATTTGTGAGTTCACATGGGATGAAGTATATTCTTGTGGCGGTCGATTATGTATCTAAGTGGGTGGAAGCAATTGCGCTTCCCAACAATGAAGGTAAAAGTGTCACCGCATTTTTGGAAAAGAATATCTTCTCCAGATTTGGTACACCTAGGGCGATTATCAGCGATGGAGGTTCCCACTTTTGTAATAAGTTGTTCAAGGCGTTACTTGATAAATATGGCGTCCGCCACAATGTAGCCACTCATTACCGTCCGCAGTCTACTGGGCAAGTTGAAGTGTCCAACAGAGAGATCAAGCAGATTTTGGCAAACACTGTGAATGCTAATATAACGGATTGGTAAAGGAAGCTTGATGATGCTCTATGGGCCTATCGCACTGCATTTAAGACTCCCATAGGTATGTCCCCCTACCAACTTGTATATGGGAAGTCTTGCCATTTGTCGGCAGAGTTAGAGCATAAGGTTATATGGGCGCTAAAGAAGCTAAATTCGGATTGGGGCGCTGCATCGAATCAGAGAATGAGTGACTTGAATGTGCTTGATGAGTTTCGCCTAAGAGCTTATGAAAGTTCAGCCTTGTACAAGGAGAAGATGAAGAAGTATCATGATCAAAGAATTGAAAAGCGAGAATTTGTTGTGGGTGATCTTGTGCTTCTATTCAACTCTAGGTTGCACTTGTTTCCGGGCAAGCTCAAGTCCAAGTGGACCGGGCCATTCTTTGTCACGCAAGTGCTCCCACATGGAGCGGTGGAGCTTGAAAACATTGAGGGAACAAGGTTCAAGGTAAACGGGCAAAGGATTAAGATCTATCTGGGAAACGTGGAAAGTGTGCAAGAAGTTGCTGAGGCCTATTATCTTGATGAAGTCTGAGTAATCAAGAGGCCAACATCGTGCCGCGATGTTAAATCAAGTGTTTCTTGGGAGGCAACCCAAGATGTACAATCTAGCCAACTATAGGCTTTTCTTTTCGGTTTGGTAGTTTTCTTTATTTATTTGTTTTTTTTTTGTATTCCTTTAGATAGGTGCTTTATTTTTGTTTTAGTGTTGGCTAGATATAGCATAGGGTCTGTGTCTAAAAAGTGTCCAGAAAATGTAAAAAGAAAGGCCTAATGGTTGCTACATGTGCAAGGACGAAAAGCAAAATCTGCAGAAAATGTCTGGTGCAGAGGTCTACGGAGACCATCGACGGTCTGTAGGTCCAACTACGGATCGTGAATGGTAGTCGTAGACCCCAGGTAAGTTTCCTAAATTTTTCTAAGTGTGTAAGTGACCTACGGACCCCATCTACGGTCCGTAGGTCGACCTACGGACCATAGACAGGGTCTCGTAGGTCCAAACCCTAGTTTTGCCTGACCCGACTCGGACCTCTTTTAAATAAAAACCCCTCTTTTCAAAATCATTCCCACACTTCCCATTTCTCTCCTAAACAATTTCTAAATCCTCCTAATCCTATAACTCCCTCATTATATCCCCCAATCACTCCCCATTTTCCATACATTTCATCACCCCCAACTCATTTCCCATCCTTTATTGCCCAAATTCTGATCACTACCCATTTTGTTTGCCAAGAAGAATTCAAGGTCCGGGTTTGGTGTCCAAAAGGTCTAAGCAATGTAAGCATCACACAATCACCCACTTCCATTGCCTCTAAGGTACTTGATATCGACTTAACTCTGAATTTTTTATATTCATTGTTCAAAATATGAAGTCATGAAGTGGTTTTTGACCTTGGGTTGTTGTTGTATGAAATTATATGAGAAACTAAAGTTAGAAACACCCTTGGGACGATAGATTGTGATTGTGTTGTCTTTGTAATGTATAAAATTAGTGAAAAAAGAGTCTAAATTCAAGTTTCGACTTAGGGTTCCTAATCGCGTGTGCAATACCTATTAAAAAATTGAGTAATTGGAACCCTTAGGATGAAGAACTAGCATAAATTGTGTTGAAATGCATGAATAGACTGAGGTCAATTGTTTGAATTGGTAAAAAAATTAGTTACGAATCGAAGCATGCCTGATACCTGGCACAGACTTGATTCACGAGACCTTGTCTACGGACCGTAGATCCATCTACGGACCATAGATCAAGTCCGTGGGTCTGCATACCATAAAAATCTACTAAATGTTTGAACCACGGCAGTGGACTACGGTCTGTAGTTCAATCAACGGACCATTCTGCACGTCCGTAGTTCACATCAGAGACCCCTCTTTAGGGTACTCACATCAATCCACGAACCGTAGGAACCCATCGTAGGTCATGAGTTCAGTCACTGTCTGAATTTTTTTCTGTTTTCATTTTTGTTCGTTCTTTGTTCTAAAAAAAAATTCGAGTGTGTATTTGGTCTATTTTTGTACTAACTATGTCTCCACAAGTACTATGGCTCCTAAGAAAGTACCAACTTAGGCACCAAAGAGCAAATCCAAATCCGTGACGCCGTCTTTTTGGCTAATCAATGAAGATACTTATACGGAGAAGGATCCTACCTATGTCCCACCTACTAGGAGGACATCCCCTACTGCACCTTGTACTACCCGGAATCAATCCCGGCAGGTGGGAACCGACGTAGACACTGTCTTGTAGTCTGATGAGGAAAACACACTGATCAGGTCACCGAATGGTTCTGCTTTCAACTCTGAGGCTGGTTCTACTTACGACTCTGAGGCTGCCCCTGCTTCCGGCTCCGCCACCAGCTCCAGCTCACATGATAGGGCTGCCTCGTCTGATGAGGCTACTAGTTTGGGGAATATCCCACTTCCACCTAACACCGACCCTGTTCCAGTTGCTGAGGAGCCGAATAGATGGTGTTTTAAGGGTCAATGGTAGATCTACAGGGATGCCAATATGTTGAACAACAAAGAGAAAATGGCTCGGCTTATCACAGAGGAGTGCAGGGTTCTCACGGGGATTCTCCACTCTATACCCGACATCCACCGTCTCTTCCAGAAACACAAATGCGATTGGATGGCTCTGATCCCCGGGACTTACAGCGAGGAGATTGTGAGGGAGTTGTATGCTTCCTATGTTGCCACACTTCGAGGGTCTATCCACAAACGGGCTAAGCCCACAGCCCAGCCTCCACTCACTTCCACTATGGTCCAGGGTTTTCAGGTGGACATATCGCAGGATACTATCAGCCGATTCCTCTACCGTTTGGGCATCACTTGGGCACATAACATCGGCGAATTCGACTACCGGTGGGACATCGTGAGGAGTGGAGCGTTCCAGTGGAATACAGAGCAGAGGGAGGCTGTACTACTTTGGCTGGCCAGGCATATAGTTGTAGATAGAGAGCGCGCAGAGTGGGTCAGTACACCGCGCTTGGGTATTCGGAAGGCCACCCTAAATTTGGTGGCCAAGTTATTCTGGCTTTTGGTGCGGAACAGGGTATCGCCCACTAAGGCCGATAATCCACTCACTTGGGCTAGAGTGGTGATGGTTGCAGCTTTGGTTGCTGGGTTCGAGATCGATTTTGCCCGCATGCTATTGGCAGAGATCCATGAGAGGGCGTTCAGGAATTCCACTACTCTACCCTTTCCGTGTATGATCTTTCAGTTATGCAGGGATGCTGGGGTGCCTATCTAGCATTGTGACAAATTGGTAGAGGCGACCGGGACCCTTGATATCGGCCTTATTCAGGATGCGGCCAATGTAGCTGCCCCACGATGTGGCCCACAGATTGAGGTGCGGCCATTAGGAGCAGATTTAGTAGTTGATGTGGAGCAGATGCAGGGTGATGACCCTGCCCCTCCAGCTTACACTGATGATGCCCCGGGTTCCCCATCTCAGGCTACTAGTCGGACCGCTAGCTCATCCAGAGCCACTACTTCATCGGGATCTGATGTCGTACCCCTTGCACGTGTTCAAAAATTGGAGGCACCGATGGCCACGCTACTTCATCATGTGAAGCCATGGATGCAGCGGTCTATTACAGAGTTTGAGGCTAGGATGGAGCGGAGGATGGAGACCATGATGGACCAGAAGGTCCAAGCCATTTATAAGCGCCTGGATGCCTTCGAGTTGAGAGTCCTCGAGCGACCAGCCCCTGCTACAAATCTGTCCTCTTTCTTGACCGAGTTAGATAGTTTCCGGTCCAACCTTGATGCCATCCTTGCCCCACCCACAGATGAGCCAGAGTTTGCATCTACTGCATTGGCTGATGATACAGTGCTTGATGCGTTATTCAGAGATGACATAGCATAGCCCGCGCCCACCCGTGCTCATGGGAAAAGGCACCGCTCTAGCCTTACTTTTGAGGCCACTGAGGATGCAAGGGCAAATAAGAGGGAGCGCCAGCAGAATACGTAAGCTAGGAGAGCATCTATGGTGGACGAGGAGTTGCGCTAGCAGAGGGTTCGTAAGGGTACTCTTGGGGCCTCGAGTTCTAGGCCCACCACTGAGGCCACTATGCGAGATGATGTGAGCACCACTGATGGTGAGGTTAGAGTAATTGATAGCACTACTAAGGCTGCTGTGATAGATGATGTGGGCACTACTGAGGGTGACCCAAGTGTCGATCCAGCGGGCTCCAGGAAACTGATATACCGTGAGTTTATGGTATTTTTGATACATTTCACTTGAGAGTTGTGTGTGTCTAGGGCTATTTTGTATTAGTTTATATGTGTTTTTCTCATGTTTGCAGGGAATAGGTTTATCCGCGGAAACTGGAAGACACAACTGAAAGAAGTGCAGAAAATGGCATCTATGGAGGCAACTTACGGACCGTAGGTCTAGTTATTCCCCGTAGATCATAGTCGTAGAAGGGAAGGAAAGGCATTGCTGAAGGTTAGGGAATTCTTGACCAAGTATGGAACCACGGTTGTGACTTACGGTCCGTAGATTGATCTACAGACCGTACTGTTGCTCCGTTAAATCATTCTGAGATTGGTTCCAGTACTTGATTCTGAAAAAATCTAAGTGTGGCGTTACGGAGAAGAGTTACAGACCGTAGATAGACTTACGGTCCGTACTGTTGAATCATCGGTTGCGACAGAGATTTTGCAGATTTTGAAAAAAGAAAAATTGCCTAAGTCCTGAGCCACAGAAGGGACCTACGGACCGTAGATCGACTTACGAACCATAGGTCAGTCTCGTAGAATGAAGACGCGTCCTGCAGCTTTATTTCCTTATTTCATTTCCTTTTTAGTTATGACTTATTTTTGTATATATAGGGTATGTAAACCTCGTTTTTAGGTTAGACATTTTTTTTCTAGTTTTTGGCTTGGGGGATTAACTTGCAACTTTAGCAATTCTTAATTTCCTAAGGACGTTTTGGTGATTTTTACTTTGAAATTCAAGTTCAAATTCTGGGATTATTCTACTCTACTACGTAAGTTCATGATTTATTCTTCAAACATTATGAATTGTTTTCTTGCTAATATGGGTAACTAAATCCACAAATAGGGTTGTGAGAACCATGAGCGATTAACGAAGTATGAATAGTAACTAAGTAATTCTCGAATAGTGTTTTGCATGCATTGATAATTCTTTGTCTAGAAGTATTTTTAACGGTGCGCAACATTAGAACTCGCCTTGTTGCTACTTGCTGGACCAAGGAGGTAGCTAATAAGAAAAGAATTATTAACATAGATTTAGTGTGATACTATCTAATAGAATTAATGTCGATTGGTGTGAGGGTAGAAACTAAGCCCTACATCGATGTGACGTCTAATATGTGTTAATGGTAAGGGTTAGTAAATTATACACACGTAGCCGAACCAAGGTGCGGGGTGAAATTCTCTAGATGCCGGACCAAGGATTTAGAGATACATAACTTATCGCTTTGCATGTAATACACTAGGAAGGGATTGCTATTACTAGGATTACGAAGTTATGAGCTTATGGGAAACATGTACGCCCTAGTTTCCTACTCAATTTGATAACAACAAAAGTTTGAATCTTGATTACTAATCACTTTCATAATTTTCAAAAATTGTTACACAATCCCCCCCCTTTTACTTATTTGTCTTAGAAATACATTGGCTAAACGAATATAATCGTTATTGAACTTAAGTCTAAACCATATTTCTCTTGAGATAGATCCCAACCTACAAGTTGGGTTCTTTATGTGATAACGATCGCTTATGCTTCTGAAAAAAGGTGTAATTTGAGTGTATCAGAAACCGGACCCACTCGTTTGTTGAGTTCTTCGGTGCATTTGCGCCACAGGTTTGTTTCACCTTCCCCTACTCTTTATTGCTTATTTTCGTGCATTGGGGACAATTGCACTCTATTTTGTTGGGGGTTGGGTAAATGGATTGTGAGTGATAGGGTGAAGTCTGAACAACCCAACTCATAACCCTTTCTTGGGGTTTTCTTGCCTTTGTTCTTTTTCCCCAAGAGACTGTTTAATTTCTGTTGAACCAACATGTGTTAGGATTGTATGTGTAGAAGCATGAGAAAGAATGAAGCATGATGGTATAATTATGAATGAAAAATGATACCCGTCCAAAATTTGCGATATGTGCTAAAATTTGTAGGCTAGAATGAGTTGAATGTGTTGGCTCTGAGTATGACATGATACAGAACCAACTTGATCTCATGACGTAAGGTAAAACTTGAACTAGGTAATCTGATAATGAAATTATGTGCCAAGAGTGTGTGAGAATTGTTGATTTTTCAGACAGTTTTGTGCCAATCTAGAACTTACCCCGTTGGTCCTGCTAGGATAATCTAGGCTAGAAGTTAGGAAGTGATCATAGGCCTTTGTTCAAATTAGTCCACTTAAGCCTAAAATTATCTAACCAAATGGTAGCATTATTCCTCTTTGATCCAAATATTTGAGCCTAACATTGACCAATTCTTTTGATTCACCTAACTCACCTTTGCTTAAGAACATTGTCTTGGCCCCGGTCCCTCCTTGGACATGTGCACCTTGACTTAGGCCAAAACCCTAAGTGGAGGTGGCTAAGCCCAAAAGTTACCTTGATCTTGGACCTGGTCCGATATCGGACATTATGCAACTCAACTAATGCAAAATGCATAAATTGATGGTGGCTATGAAAAAGGAAACCAAATGGAAAAAGGGTATGAAAAGAGTTTAGTGTTGAAAATAGGAAAAATTATGAAAGAGGATGTGGCTTTGTGCAAAAGAAGCAAAAGAAAAGTGTTGAAAGAAATAAACGAAAAAGAAAGTGAAAGAAAAAGAAGAAAGAGAGAAATAAGAGTCAAAAAGTCAAAAGTCACATCCTTGGTTGAAAAGAGTTAAGGGAAAGAAATCAAGATGAAAAGTTGCCAAAATAGGTCAAGGAAGAGGTAAATAGCCAATGTAATGTCAAGGAGAGCAAAAAGTCACTAAAAAGTACCTAAATGTACCACACCTGACCCCGAGCCTACGTTACAAGCTAAGAAAAGTCCTATAGTGATCCTAGCAACTAGTTTGGAGAGTCTAAGTAGTGAAAATAAGGGCAAGCCTATGGTATTGAGTACTAACTATACTTGAAATTACTTCTGAGCATAAGTGTTAAATGAATCCTTGTAATCAAAATCATATTCATTGTGTGAAAAGGGGCTTTCATTTGAAGTAAGGGCACTAGTTACATTGTCGGAAAGTTGGTACCTTGGTGATAGCAAAACAGTGTATGTTGTGTGTTGATTAGTCGATCTTTGTCCTATTTTGATCTGCATGAGTTAGCATGATAAGTCTAATAGAAAAGATTTGCACTCAAAAAGAGAGTCGGGATAGAGAGCCATGTAAACCTCGCTTTTGGGACTTGTTTCTTTATTTCCTTATTTCGTTTCCTTTTTAGTTGGGACTTGTTTTTCTATATATAGGGAATGTAAACCTTGTTTTGGGGGGTTAGACTTCATTACTTTTGTTCTAGTTTTTGGCTTGGGAGATAAAATTGCAACTTTAGCAATTCTTGATTTCCTAAGTTCATTTTGAAGACTTTGACTTTGAAATTCAAGTTGAGATTCTGGGTTTATTCTTCTCATTACGTAAGTTCATGATTTCTTCATCTAAAAATATGAATTGTGTTCTTGCTACTATGGGTAACTAAATCCACAACTAGGGTTGTGGGAACCATGAGCAATTAACAACGTATGAATAGTAACTAAGTAATTCTCAAATAGTGTTATTGCATGCATTGATAATTCTTACGTTTAGGAATCTTTTTAATGGTGGCCAACGTTAGAACTCGCCTTGTTGCTACTTGCCGGACCAATGAGGTAGTTAATTACAAAAGAATTATCAACATAGATTTAGTGTGATACTTTCTAATAGTCTAGTGTCAATTGGTGCGAGGGTGAAAACTAAGCCATACATTGATGCGATGTCTAATATAAGGTAAAGGTAAAGGTTAGTAAATTATACACACGTTGCCGGACAAAGGTGCGGGGTGAAATTCTCTAGTTGCCGGACCAAGGAATTAGAGATACCCAACTTATCACTTTGTATGTAATAGACTAGGAAGGGATTACTATTACTAGGATTACCGCGTTATGAGTTTATGGGGAACACGTACACCCTAGTTTCTCTCTCATCTTGATAACACCTAAAGTTTAAATCTTGTTCACTAATTGTTCACATAATTTCTAGAATATGTTTCACAAATCCCCTCCTTTAATTATTTGTTTCGAAAGTACGTTGACTAAACGAATATAATTGTGGGTTAAAGTTATGTCTAAACCATATTCCTCGTGGGATCGACCCCAACCTACAAGTTGGGTTCTTTACTTGATAACGATCGCTTACGCTTCTTTAGGGAGGTGTAATTTGAGTGTATCACATACAACTGAGGATTGCATCAACTTGAACCATAAAATTCAAGACTTGATTGATCAAAGAATTGTCACTCTTCAAACTGTCACTTCCAATGCCAATGTTGATTCACTTTTGAATCGAGGAGGATTCACTATAAACATGATTGACCCAAAGTCTCAAGCACATCCCCGTCAAAATGCCTCAAATTCTCGTTAAATGCCTCCGCCTCAACAAGGCCATTATGATCGTCCTCGTCCTTGATTCGAGCAGAAACCTGCTCAAAATTTTACGCCGCTTATTGAAAGTCGCACAAAGTTGTTTGAGCGATTAACTGTGGCACATATTATTCATCCGGTTAAGCCCAAGCCAGTCGATGCTAGCTCTAAATTCTACCAAGCCGATCGAATGTGTGTGTATCATTCCAATAGTGTTGGACATGATACTGAAGACTATATCAATTTAAAGCACAGGATCCAGGACTTGATCGATCAGAGGGTGGTCACTCTCCAGATCGCCACACCCAACTTCAATAGTAATCCTCAGCCGAACTATGGAGGTGCCACTATCAATATGATAGAGATTGAGGATGAGTGGTGCATGGTAAAGGCGATAGTTCCGGCTGGTCTTGAAAACCTTGAGAAAGTTGTAGCTTCTCCGAACACAGGTGAGAAACTCAATTTTGCGATCATGACACCCCATCAAGATTTTGCTTTAGTGTCAAGAGAGGGTCAGAACAAGAAGGGGATTAATCATGTTCCACCAAAGTCTTTGCCTTATTTTTGTCAGTCCCATCTGGTAGAGAGATATGCCAATGATGACGGTCTTGGAGAAGGAATTGTGAGTCTTTTTGAAGAAAGTGATGTTATGCCCAAGAGGATGATTGAAACACCAGGCATACGAGACGTTGCGCCAATGGAGCAAGTTCTTAATTGGACTTCCACTCAGCTCTTGATTCCTCGTTCATCTTGATAGACATGGATGATTCTTATGCTATTTCTAAAATCGGGGGTAGTTTGAATGAGGCTCGGAACCCACTTTTTATCTTATTTTACCTAATTATGTTTTAATTTTCCTCGTAATATTTTGAAAAAGGCAAAATGGCTCATGGTCATGGCCAAAGTTTGTATTTCCTTATTTTCAGTGGGAGTCTCTTCTATTGCAAAAATTTATTTTACTTGCTTTAATTTTTCTATCTAACAGGCTTTGTTTTTTATTTCAGTAAAAATAATTTTTAAACCAGTCAATATCATGTCATGTCACAAGTTAGATGAACAAAATGAGGTAGATGAATATGAGTTTGAAGAGTATGACGAGGAGATCATGATATTCAAACACCTTGTCAAAGATTTGAAACAGTTCCAGACTCAAGGTAAGTCGAATCTGCATGAGCCAGAAACTGTAAATCTAGAAAAGGACGACTGTGTAAAAGAAGTCAGAATCAAGGTCCATCTGAGAGAAGCTCGAAAAAGAGAACTCAACAGTTTACTTAGAAAATACATCGATGCATTTGTTTGATCACATGACGTGGTTGAACATAGACATTCATCTCAAGTTGCCAATCGACTAAGATGCTACCAAGAGCTATTATATTTGAAGATCCAGTGTTTCTTTTATTTCTTTCCATGTAATCGCATTATTTGTTTGTCATCGTCTTACGTTCTGTAGTTAGAAAAATTATCTCTTGTAATGAACTATGTATGACCTGAATTCTCAAGAATGAGATACGTAGGCAGCCTGTGTTGGCCTCGGTCACCCCTTTATCAATTTTTCAATATTTCCCTATTGTATTTGAACTACGTTCAACCTGAATTCTCAAGAATGAGATATGTAGGCGGCCTATGTCAGCCTCGGTCGTTTCCTTATCAAAATTTCTTATTTCTGTTATTCCTCGAGAGGGGAACTACATTTGACCTGATAACTTCCTCAACAGGATACGTAGGCGCCACAATGGCTCGGTCATATCTCACACAAGATTTCTATTTTTCTTTACAATAGAAACTGGGACATAATTTTTTAGAGTGACTCAAAATTTCTCAAGAAGAGGATCTTTATAACGAGTCAAGACTAAGGATACATTAAGAATCGCAATTGGGACAGAATTTTTTAGAGGGTCTCAAAAATTCTACAAGTCATATATCAACAATTCGAGATACCCCAAGACATCTAACTAGGACAGAAATTTTTGAGGATGGCCTCAAATATTCCTTCCAGCATCATTAGAAGTTTGTAGTATTTTTCGAATATTTCAAGCATATTAGAAGTCTACAACTAACTTCAAATGATCTCTAGCATCGTTAAAGTTCATAGTCAACTGCAGCAATCTCCAACACCGTTGGATTTCAGAATCAACTGCAAAACCGTTCAGTTATAGCTTATTTCGGAGGGTAGTGTAAGAAATTTCCTAAGCTTTAAGGATTTTTGAACATTCTCCAAATCAAGTTATCGGATACACCAAAATTTCAAACCGAGAACATTCATTTAAGGTATGCATGACATGACATTTGATAGTGACATTTCCCAAGTTGATTTTTGAAAATCTTTTTTTTAGAATTTCAATGTGTCAAACATTTCGTATAATTTCATCTTATACCTATTGAGAAGTGAGCGATCAAAGCGATCAATCGAAGATAGCAAGACAAGGAGCAACTGATCGAAGAAGTCAACACAGATCAGTTTGTTTTAAAAACTAAAAATTTTTTCAGTGGATGCAGGTCTATAAGTTTGCCTCAAGATCATCATATTCCTCCATTCAATGAATATGGAGTAGTCAAAAGGGCGAGTAGCTCCCCAAAATTGACAACTTTTCTTTGGATGCAGGAAAGTGATTGAAGTTTTTCAGAAGAAAGAGAAATAGTTAAAAATATGAGTAACGACACCTCGTTCAAATTTCAAGCAAAGCATGAACAAGTGAAAGCATCACTCTCGACATGTACAAGTATCTACAATGACATCAAATTACATTTTTCAGCATCAAGAACATTTGAAGAATATTCACAAATCGCGTCGATATCAGACGCTGTAAAGTGAAACCCCTCGGAGGGACATTTCTACAGTATTATTAGATGAGATAATACCACTACCTAGAGGGACATATTTGCAGTATTATCAAATGAGATAGTATAGTACCACAATCGAGAAGGACATCATCGTCATTTTATCGATGCAATATCATCATCCTGCTAATGGATCAACATCATCCTACCAATGGATCATCAATGAAGCATCATTATCCTATTAATGGAGCATCAAAATCATCATGTCAATAGATCAACATCATCCTACCAATGGTCATCAACGAAGCATCATCATCCTATCAATGGAGCATCAACATCATCATGTCAATGGATCAACATAATCCTACCAATGGATCATCAATGAAGAATCATCATCCTATCAATCGAGCATCAACGGCATCACCCAGAACGACATCAGCATTATCCCTTCGATGGATCATCAATCATTATCCTATCAATGGAACATGGACGTCATCATCCTATCATGTAGAAGCATTATCCTGCCAATGGATTATCATCATCCTATCAATTAAGCGTCGTCATCCACATCATATCAAGTCATCATCTAGTGCGTCAAAACCGATGGAGGCTAACATCAGAACATTTATCGAAAAGAACATGTGCCGAACACAGTAAAAACATATTACTTCTTTATTTAAATTACAGTTTCTGCTAACAATTTTATTTTATTTGTTTGTGGAGATCATCCAAGTGGATGAATTCTGAAATCAAACCAAAGGTGCAGACGACATAAAAAAAAGATGCAGCACAACGTGGAACTTTTTCTTAGCGCGAGCTGAGAAGCGAATATCATTGAGCCATCCACCTAGTTATAGTTGGACTATTATCGAGTAATCCACCTCATTACGGTTGGATAATTATTGAGCCATCCACCTCGTTACTGTTGGATAATCACTGAGCCATCTAGCTCATTGCAAAGATCACTGGAGTTCGCCATGCAGAAAACAAGCAATGACATCTCCAAATCCTCAGCAAATCATGAGTTGTAATGGATATACTGTGTTTGAAAGCGGTATCCGTTATCTTTACTCTCAATATTTATTTATTTTCTCATCTCGTTGAACAAGATGTTTATGCTTATCCATTAAGATATACTCATTTGTTATATGAATGATCTTTCTTAATTTTTTGAGTCAAACCGCTAGCTAAAGCGACACTATGTCTACTAATTATTTACTGTGAGTATGTAGACATATACTGAACATACTTATATGACATTTTTCACAGCAAGAGTAAATGAAAAGCATCGCAAGAGATGCTACCACTTTTTCCAATTACAGTTTCTACTAACAAGTTTATTTCAGTCTTTGTCGAGAGCATCCAAGAGGATTAATTCTCAACCACATGTGCGGACGACATCAACAAGGATGTAGTACAACGTGGAACTTTTTCTTAGCAGCAAAATGGGACACAGTCCGAAGAGGAGTATCAAACTACTAGGCCGCGAGCTGAGGAGTGACTTCCACCACAATCAAACCACAACCCTATCAAAAGTCATGTGGATTTTTATTAGGTCTATCCGTTTCAGTTTCGCATTCGGATATATTTTGGTTTTCACCGAAAGAAGCTTTCCAATCTGAGTGACAATGCGCCAAGAGCTTCGGAAATTATGTGTGTAAATTCTTAATTACGGGTGTGAAGTGCACCACATTAATGGTTAAGAGGTTGCAAGCCTCTTTTTCATACTCGGCTTCCCGACAGAAAAATATCTTAGCGTAAGAAATTTCCTTTTCAGCCAATTGAGTCGAACTACAAGCAGCCTGATTCCTAATGTTTTAGGATATGTAGGCGGGCTCATAGTTGGAAACTCGACTATATTTCGACATTCTCTTTTAAATCTTATTTCCGAGCATGTTGATTTCTTTATAATCCGTTATCGGTATATCTTTTGAATTATTTCATAATCGTGCATCAAGTCAAGCGTATCGAACTACAAGTGACCTGAATTCTCATATAGCCTGAGATATGTAAGAAACCCATTTTCGGGTTCGGCCATAATTTCTAAAGTTCATACCAAAAACTCTTTTCTAAAAGATGAAGATGTGGTCGGTCAAAATTGGATTCATCAATTTCATTACCTCAGATTTCTTTCATCAATCCAAGTCAAACGAGGGACAGTTGTTGTAATATCCCGTAACTTAAAATACATTTGCGACTCGTAAAACACTAATGCATATATGTCATATCGGGGGAGGTATATCATTGAAAATGGTTAAGCATACCATGTAACCCTTATATTTAGTCATTCAAAGGGTTAAACAAAAGTTTTAGGTCAAATAGATCATTAAAAAAAAGATTAAAGTTTAACGGTTCATTGTGGAGGAATACTAGAAATGATCTCATTTCTCATATGACTTTGAACGAGCATATCTCCTAATATATAACGAGTTAGAGGGCAAACAACCTATCCAATTGAAGATATTTGAGTCTAGTTTCTAGCAAAACAAACCGCTCGTTAAAACGATGTCGGAGTAAAAAGTTATGTTCATTCTACGACAAACGCGTGCACTGTCCAATCACTGCGGGACATGTGGCACTTTAGGGAAAGTCGGACAAACTTGTTGTTTTTATATTAGAAGTTTGGGATATACTTTCTCATATACTCAAGAACGTGTAAGGACTAGTTTCAAGTAATTTCTTCAAGTCTTTCTCATATTCAATCCACCAAAGCTTAAGGTAATTTGGTTTCTTCAAGAATCAAGTGTCTTCCTCTACATAGACCTATAGATATACCTAGCTAAATGTTTTCTTGAAGGAAAAAGTATTGTTCTTGGAGAATAAAGAAGGGCAAGGGCTGCTTTTCTTTGATATATAGGTATGAATCATCTTCTATCTTCATAAATAGTATTCCAAGGATGCTTCAAATATAACTTGCGGGTAGGACTCACGGGGCGGTGATAGGAAGCTGTGAGTCCATGTTTTACCCATTGTATTTGATGTTTTGGTGAGGAGGGAGTTTGTAGAAGGTTGTGTTGGCTGTTGTTTTGACCATATGAGGGGTCACTGGTATTGTATTGGGGAAGTAAGCTGGTTACATTAAAACGGAAGGCGAGGTATAGAAAACGCGACTATTATAGTTCTTGAAAGTTTGTCGCTCACCAAGTGTTTGATGAAATTCCTATGTCGCTAAGAATATGTTGTAGCTCGTTATATGAGCTCTCATTATTTTAATTTATGGCATTAGTTCTCTACCAACTTAAACTATGAGCTTATAAAGGAATTTGACATCGTTAACAAGGAAACGGTGGGATGGTGATCTGAAGCCATGAGTTTTACTTTTATGTTAAGTGTGGATGATTAAGGGGGATGGTTCTTTATGGTTAAAGGATTACGAGTAATACTGAACATGTAAATAAGTCATAAGCCTTCTTGGAAATTAGAGAAAGAGAAGGGTGTGGTGATACACCACTCTTCTATGGTAATTGTTGAGATTGTCGCTCGCGAACCATTATTGTGTTTTTGGCATTGTTGTGACTCTCGATTAGTTTCTTATACTATCCTTTTATGATTTTATGTTATAGATAAAGTTGTCAGCAAAGGAGTTTGACGACGTAAGATAGTAAGTCCCGAATTAAGG
>JAJOOI010001088.1:0-35121 GCA_029582585.1 Solanum bukasovii | reverse complement strand
AGTGTAAAAGGAGTTAAAAAGAAAATAATGTGAGTATTAGTAGAGAGAGTGTAAGAAAATAAAACAATATTTTCTTGATTTCTTCTATTTGAATGGGATTGAAGAGAATAAAATAATAATTTTAAATATATACTTTTTATCATAAATAATTAATATTTTTCTTTAAAAAATTAACACATAATTTATTCTTGGTAAAAAATTGAGGCCCCCTAAAATTGGGGGCCTAAGGCCAATGCCTTATTTTTGTATACATAGAGCCGGCCCTGACACGACTCTCATGAATTCTCAGACCCTTTATCCATCAAAGAGAATGGAAGAAAATGAAATGCTATATACAATAATTTTGACGAAATGATATAAACAATAGTATAAAGAGCAAATTGCTCCACTATGAGCGAAACCTTTTTTTTAAAAATAAAATAAATAAAATCGCTCCACAGTGGGTGATTTGCTTAGTTATTATATCGCTTGATAGTAAGCGATTTCATTCATTTATGTAGTTGAGTGATTTGCCCTATGTATTCATGCTCAGTTTCATTTATTCGCTTTACTAAAAAATTCAGTCATTCTCCTTACAAAAAATCCATTCATTCTAAAGATTGTTGTATTTTAACTTTGTTTATTCAAAACAAAATGGATGATATTAAAGTGAGAGCAAATTTATATTGGGGTGGTAATATTGTGCATGAACAAAATGAGTATAAATGATCAGGGTTGTATCGTATAGAACCATCTTCATGCACTTGGATAGTTTGAATACTCTCCAAGTGCATAAGGTGGTAATATGGGAGAGCCTAGAAATGCTCTCATGCACTTGGATACTTTGAATACGAGTGACACGTCTATTTTTACCAGAGTTAATTAATCGGTAAATAAAGTGATAATTTTTTATTTATTAAATTAAAAATAATCTTATATACAATATATTTATATTTTTATATTTTATAGGTGTGATCGTTTTAAAGGTGCAGGGAATCAATGTACACAAATTGTGAACAATAATGATACATGTGATGATCGACTTAGTAAATTGGATAATGATGAACCTTTGGAACATGAAACAACCAACAATGATTAAATGTCCGATGATGATATTGATGTCAATGTAGATAGTGAACCCCTTGGAGATCAAGCGTTAATTATCATTCTACTATGATTCCATACTTAGATTACATTGAAGAAAGTATGGAAGATTTTATCTGCACAAGGGATGATGATGCTATCCGAACTACACTCTGGAATCCCAACAATCTTGAATTTATCCGGTCAGGTTAGATTGTTGCAGTCTTAATTTTTGTAGTATTTTTATTAATTTGTTTTATATAACTCTCCATATAATTTTAAATAATCACATATTGTTTCACTAATTAATAATTTCATATCAAATTTCAAGTCAGATACACCTTAATACATGTATTTTTACTACTGGATACACTAAAATAGGGAGAGAGACGAGCGAAATAGGAAAAAGACGAAATGGATCCCCATATACATGTGAATCACACTATTGTATCTGGGATATCAGATATATGAAGAGAAGCGAGGGAAGGAGGAGAGTGACGAGTGAGATAGGAGTGAGGCGAGCGAGAGAGGAGAGTGACTATCGAGATAGGAGAGAGGAGAGCGAGACATTTAGATACATGCAAATGCAGTTGGATACAATGTATCTAGAATAAATTATACCTAATTTTGACTCATGTATCCGAGATACATGTATCTAAACATATCTAGATGTGCTATATATATGTATCCAAAATCCAAACTCATAAAATTCGTGACATTGCAAATTAGAACGTATCTAAGTAGTTAACTCCTAAATTTAGTGGGATTTCCATAAGTTCATCAATAAGCCAGCCCGAAAGTGACTGACCCAGCTCAAAAAGAAAAAAAAAAAGAAAAAAAAGACAAACATAAAGGAAAAATAGTTTACTTACTATCTTTTTAATACAATTTATGAAATTTACCTATAATGGCCATTCAGCCATATTTTTTTCCAAAACAAATATGGCCATGTGCGTCTTTTTTTCTTCTTCTGCATTCTGCTTCTCTGTCTTCTTCTTCGCTGTTTTCCCTTTTTCTTTAAAATTCAACGTACCATAAACCGTAATCATTTCAAACGATTATATGTCAAAAGACTCGAAATATCGAGATGATTTCATACGCTAGTAGAATTGGGGAATTGTCCATGTTTGTGTAGTAATGATCAAAGTCATTATGTTGATATATGGTGGATGAAAGAGTATGGAATAACTGAATTTGGACTAAAGATCACATTTTAAAGGATAGTATTCAACTAGATATTTGTTATACAAACTTATACCACTCTCAACTTGGAAAGATGAAGAAATCTTGATGCAACAAGATCGTGGAACACAAATACTTTCTTATAACCCATAAGAAAAGAAGTTTAGGAAGGTCAAAGTGTACGACGGATCTGCATCGGCAATCTACATCTCAATTTTTTACTCCCTCAAGAATGTCACTAGGAAAAGTTTTCAAGTTTCATATGTTTATCCGTAAGGCGAAGATTAAGATTGTTTTGATATTTAATGTCTTATTTCTCTTGGATATTTTGTTTCACTTTAATGTTTAATTTCTTGTATAATCTAACTTAAAACTTGTCAACTTTTACTGTATTAGGATGTTATTGAGTTGTGGTAGCATACCTTGTCCATTTTAACATTATTTGCAATGTAAAGTCTCCAAAGCTGCATTCCTTTTGTTTATTTCATTATGCACTTGTTTGAATATGTGGAACAAAACGTTGGCCTATTAATCAAACAGGCCTTGTTTGGATAAAGTTAATTGGGTCCTCATTTGGGTAATTTCTCTCTATTTTCCTTGACGGAAAAAAAGTAAAAATAATTTTCTAATAATAGAAGTAGTCCTAAGGAATAAGTCTATAAATAACAAGAGACAATGATATCTTCCATAAGAATTAATACAAAAAAGGGAAAAGGGTCAAATATGCCCCTAAACTGTTTCGAAAAGGTCTAGATATACCCCCCGTTTAAAGTTTGGCTCACTTGTGCCCTCGCCATCCAACTTTTCGTTTAGATATGCCCTTATGGGCGTTAAACGCCAAATAGAATTGCCACGTCATTTTTACATTACCACGTGGCATTGGAAAAGGGTCAAATATACCCCTAAACTATTCGAAAAGGTCTAGATATACCCCCCTTTTAAATAAACTACCCGACCCGTTTTCAACAATTCTTTTAAATTTTTTATTTTTTTTGGGTAAATCCCGAAAATGAGTAATTGACTAATAAAAAAATAGGAAAAATATGAAAAAAATATATAAAATTAACGCCAAAAATTCGCAAATAAATATAGTAACCTTAAATTCAACAATTTTTTTAAATTTTTATTTTTTTTCGATAAATCACGAAAATGAGTAATTGATTAATAAAAAATATGAAAAATATATGCTGAATTTTTAGGTTATATTTTTCATATTTTTTATTAATCAATTACTCATTTTCGGGATTTATCGAAAAAAATAAAAATTTAAAAAAATTGTTGAAATTGTTGAATTTAAGGTTACTATATTTATTTGTGAATTTTTGGCGTTAATTTTATATATTTTTCCTATTTTTTATTAGTCAATTACTCATTTTCGGGATTTACCAAAAAAAATAAAAATTTAAATTTTTTTGTTGAAAACGGGTCGGGTAGTTTATTTAAAAGGGGGTATATCTAGACCTTTTCGAATAGTTTAGGGGTATATTTGACCATTTTCCAATGCCACGTGGTAATGTAAAAATGATGTGGCAATTCCATTTGGCGTTTAACGCCCATAAGGGCATATCTAGACAAAAAGTTGGATGGCGAGGGCACGAGTGAGCCAAACTTTAAACGGGGATATATCTAAGACCTTTTCGAATAGTTTAGGGGCATATTTGACCCTTTTCTCTAAAAAAAAGCAGGTGTACTGCCATCAAAGCAACCCGAGAAATACGTTGTATCAAGCTAGAACAAAGTCCCTCAGAAACGCGATGGTTTGCTTTATCCATTCTTCAGTTTCACAACTCTAAAAAATCCTCAAATTCATTTCTCCCACATCCCATCTTGAACGATCAGTGACGACTGTTAATTTTCCTTTCACTCCAACAACTAGCTAGTTAAACTTTCATTGATTCCTAAATACTAAGTAGGTGTAAGAAACAATACTAGGAAAACAAACTAATATTAGTTAATGACTTGTTAGACTTCAATAATTACTTCCATTTAATGACTCTGTATGATTACTTTGGAACTTAAAGTGGACTCTATAGTCATTTTAGCCTGAAATATTTTTCCAAACTCTCGAAGCCTACTATATATTAAAGTCCAACCAATCCATAAGACCAAAACCCTCAGAATTATCTACCTTTTTGTTCATAGGAAGTGACATCCACGAATACCCAAAAATCTAAGATCTTCAAGGAAGATTGCAAAGGAAACAGAATCTCTCATGTCACGAGGATTATGGATCTTCCATGAATAATTATGGCCGAAACTCTTTCACTATTGCCAATCAAACTCATTTTCCGTTGTATGATTGTTTGTAAATTTTGGTATCATATTTTAACTTTTAACTTCGTCTGACTCTTTATTTGTTAACATGTATCATATTAATGACTCTATCCAGTTACTTGTGGAATTCAAAGAAGATGATTCTCAGCACTATACAGAGCCATTTTGTTGAGCCCTAGGTTTCACCTCCCTTCACCCGATTTTCCTAGATATAAAATGATATTAATTGGTTCATGTAATGGGCTCATTTTTTTGTTGAATGGTTCGAGGGATGATGTAGACCATTAGGTTTATATCAACGATCCTCTTTTAGGTAACTATTTCAAGGTTAAATTGCATGAATGGGAAAAAAGAATTTATCGTGTTGCTTAAGCATTCTGCTTTAGTGAAGCCTCTGGACAGTCTAAAGTATTGAGATCATTAGTTAGAAAGTTTGAGGGACATCAACAAGTATCAAAATTGGAGGTTTATACTCTTGGAGTTGATGAGAAATGGAGAAACGTGGGCGAGGCTCCAGAATCTCCATGCGAATCATTTAGTAACGCTAAAGTCAATGGTGTTGTTCATTGGATGATTTAAAAAGATTCTAGCATTTACTCCTATAAGAGTTGGACAGAAGAGGTGAAGTCCTTGTTAGTTCCAGGTGGTCTGAAAACTTCATCTTTCTGCTTGTCACTAGTAGAGTTGGGAAATTGTCTATGTTTGTGTAATACTAACAATAGTCAGTTTGTTGATATATGGTGGATGAAAGAGTATGAAATAGCTAAATCTTGGACTAAAGATTGCATTTTGAAGGATACTATTCAACTAAACATCCGTTTTGATAGATTTATATCAATCTCAACCTGGAAAGATGTAGAAATATTTATGCAAAGGGATTGTGGCATACAAGAAGTTTCTTACAATCCATAAGAAAAGAAATTTACGAAGGTTAAAACTTACCTTGGGTTTGGAACGACTAGCTACATCCCAAGTTTTTATCAACTCAAGACTGTCATTGGGAAATGTTTACAAGTCAAATATGAATTTCAGAAGATTGAGAGAGTTTAGATATTTAATTTGTCTTATTTCCTTCCGGATATTATGTTTTCCTTTTATGTTTCTTTTATAATCAAGCTTAGGCCAATCAACTTTTACTGTTTTAGGATGCTTTTGAGTTCTGTTGTACATTATCTATTTGCCTCATTCTTTTGACGGTGAGGTGAACAATATGAGCTTTCTTAACGTAGAACAATTTAGAACTTCATTGTTGCTTTCTGTGTCGGTCAAATTTATTTTTAGCATCTTTTATCGAATTCGAATATACTTTTGAAAGGTTAGAAAATTGGTGTCATTTTCATTTCAGTGTTTGATCCAAGACCCCCGTATATCGTCCTCATTTGCACATTTTTAATTATCTTAAAAAAATCATCCTATTTCTAAAATTTGTTTCATCTAGTATTAGAATGACCAAAATTTCACCTCTCAAAACAGAACTTACGATAGATGGCAAAGGGATTGTGCTGAATCTTTTAACGGAAGATCACATTTTGATGGATTCTATCCCGCTGGATATCTATAAGAAAAATTTAATACCAATCATACTCTAGAAAAATGGATAAATCTTAATGCAAATGGAACTTGGCCTGCAACTAGTTTTCTACAACCCAAAAGAGAAGAAGTTTATGAAGGTCATTGTTTATGGTAGTGGCACTGTCATGACCCCTACTTTCATGAGTGGCACTGTCACGACCCCAACTGCTGTTAGTGACACCACACTAAACCACCTGGTGGGAGAACTAAAGACTATTCCGAACCACCCAACACTCTATAAATAAAACCAAGTTTAGTATAAAATAAAGCAAACAGTTTGGTTAGCTAGAGAATTGAGTTCCCATAAACTCAACCCAATAGCCAAAGCATTTAACGCGGAAAAGTACTCCTAAGAAATGAAAGTCATCATAACCAAAACTCTGACATAGTCAAACTGGGGATGCAACCCCAAATCCAAACATAAAGAAAATCTAGAAGTTTTGACCAAAATAAGCTATTTTAAAAACCAATTCACCAAACTAATACGCTTTTTAATTTTTTTACAAAAGAAGTATAAATGTACTTCATGGTAACGTTTTAGGTTATTTTTATTTTAAAAATTCAACGGACAAAAACTGACAGAGCTGACAACGATAAATGAATAAACGTTACTATGAGTAACGTTTTACACCTAAAACGTTACTCACAATAACGTTTATTGAGAATCTAATCACGTCAATCCTGCAAATGCAAAATCAAATTCTGCAAATTTAAAACGTTACTCATAGTAACATTTTACACCTAAAACGTTACCATTAGTAACACTTACTAAGAATCTAATCACGGGTCTTCGACTCATGCAAATTTAGCTATAAAACGTTACTCATAGTAACATTTTACCTCAACAACGTGACTGTCAGTTACAACACTCTGTTAAAGTCATATCCCTCCGTTTTTTAAACTGAGCACATGTGATTATAAAATAATTGTTGTTGTAAGGAATGTTTTGCATATTCCAACAATATTCAACAAAACTTTTACTTGTGTTGCCCATTGTTAAAATAATATTCACAAAACTTCATCAGGTATGAATTAAATACGTCAAGTTTATCATATTATTAAGAGATTTTTTTAAATAATATTAACAAATTAGAAAAATAATTTTAAAGCTATAGTAAGAACTTAACATAATATGATAAACTTGACTTATTTAATTCATACCTGATGAAGTTTTGTGAATATTATTTTAAAAATGGGCAACACAAGTAAAAGTTTTGTTGAATATTGTTGGAATATGCAAAACATTCCTTACAGCAACATTTATTTTATAATCACATGTGGTCAGTTTAAAAAATGGAGGAATATGACTTTAACAGAGTGTTGTAACTGGCAGTCATGTTTTTGAGGTAAAACTTTAATATGAGTAACGTTTTATAGCTAAATTTGCAGGATTTATTCTAAATTTGCAGGAGTCAAAGACCCGTGATTGGATTCTTAGTAAACGTTACTCATGGTAACGTTTTACACCTAAAACGTTAAACGTTACTATGAGTAATGTTTTACATTTGCAGGATTTGATTCTGCTTTTGCAGGGTTGACGTGATTGGATTCTCAACAAACGTTATTGTGAGTAATGTTTTACACCTAAAACGTTACTCACAGTAACGTTTATTCATTTAAAGCTCCGTCAGTTTTGTCCGTTGAATTTTTAAAATAAAAATAACCTAAAACGTTACCATGAAGTACGTTTATACTACTTTTGTAAAAAAATTTAAAAGCCTATTAGTTTGGTGAATTGGTTTTTAAAATAGCTTATTTTGGTCAATGCTTCAAAAATCTAGAAGTCTATGTCCGTACAAATGGCCAAGAAAATGCAGAAGAATCCACGGTAGCCTAAAAGACGAAGCTCACCCTTGGATTTTGAATCAAGCATCTCTCAACTGAGATCTTGGATCAACCACTGGAAGATGCCTGTACTCAACAAGGAAAATAATAAGTACAGTATCAATTCACAAACTATAACACCCCAGAAATTTTTTGAGCTAAGACTCGAACCGTTCTTCGTAGTGAGTGAGATTTTTGCAAGGAATTTAAAATTTCTTGAGTATGAAGGTCACTAGATGTAGCACCTTGAGTTCCAAGAAGAACTAAAGAGAGTTCATTCAAGTCATTCCTAAGTTTTTCTCAAGTTTTGGGTCGACTTCAAATGACCATAACTCCTAGTACAGGATGATTTAGGTGAGATACAAGATACAAAATTAAATCCCTTCGAGTCCTCTTTCCAACGCCACCGAGTTTGCTAAATTCCGAGCTCTGAGTAAAAAGTTATGACTGATTTACTAACGACGCGCAAACCTGGCAGCAGCTCCGCGATGGCTCCGCGTTATGTAGCCTATACGGACCTCACTGCCTGGTGAAAAATTATTCCGACTCCCAGCTCGTTTTAATTATTTCTTTAAGGGTATTTTAGTCCTAAAAACCCTTAGGAGGTAAATTGCCCTAAGCGAGTAGAAAATCAGTTTTCTTAAATAAAAAACCCTCTCATCCACTCCAAATATTCTACGCTCAAGAAATTCAAGAAAAGCTAAGGCTAGGGTTCATCTTTCAAGATTTTCCTTCAAGTTCTTCAAGAAGATGGTTCTTTCAGGTATGTAAGCTTCCATAGTGTTGGGTTTGTTCACCCACAAGCCAATCATGTAAATTTTAGCGTTAAGTTCATTCTAGAAAGTTGAAAATCTGATGTTATTGATATGTGTTCTTGAATTTGCTTTCATTCTTGAATTGGGCTGAGATTTAGGAGTTCTTGAGATTATTTCTTTGATTTATAGAGTAGTTTTGAGTTAGATTCTTGTGTACATGTGATGGTTATCTGAATCTAAAGAAAAATTGAGCAAAAGAATCAAATTTAGGCGATTTGGGGTTAGAAAACGAAGAAGAGAAAAGTCGGGCAAATATGGCACTTGGCTCCGCGTCGCAGACCTGCTTCCCCATTTCATAAAGTTGTCTTTGCGTCTCGGAGAGATCACAGACCTCTCTGCCTCAAAAATTATTTTGCGACCAATTATTTTAATGCGTCTCCGCGTCGCGGACTAGCTTCCAAGCAGTGAATTTTGATTTTTTCTCATGTTTAGCTATCTAAAATCAATCCTAAACATCATGAGATCTTTCCTATCACAAATCACAACCTTGAAACCATAATTCAAGTTCAAGGTAGAGTTGAGAGTTAAGTTTTTGAGAATTCTTTCGAACATTCTAAGAAAGTCCTTTAAGTCCTTTTGAGGAGTCTTCTACAATTTCTAATAACTTGTTTCAAGACTCGAGCAAGTGAGTACGAGTGAGGAGAATGTATTCATTAGTCTACTTTATCAGTACAAGATCCTTCATACCATGAAGAATAACTCTTGAATTTATAATTCACATTCAAGAGAGAGTTAAGAGTAGAGTTCAAGAAAGCCTTTGAGTTCAATTGTGAATCCTTGAGATCAACTATCGATTTGAACTAAGTTTTGAGGAAGTAATTCAGAGAATGAGAAAAGTCGCATACATGAGTTCCATATTGTTATGTAGATTATCGAGTCGAGTTGTTTCATGCCCATAACTCCGCATGAACGTCGTAAGTTGAGTATCCTTCATAGAAGTGGTATCTTCAAGTTCTAAGTCTTTAAGTGTTAAGTTCCTAATCCCTTTTGACAAGTATCTGTGAGTCCTTGAGTTGAATATTTCATGCCCATAATTCCGCATGAACACTATAAGTCGATCAGTCTTGAGATGAGTAGTATCATTGAGGTTCTTGAGTTCCAAGTATTGAGTTCTATCTATGGTTATTGAAAACCTTGCATTGAATAGTTCACGTCCATAATTCGGCATGAACCACATTTCGAGAAGTCTTTTACAAATGTTTTAACTTTATTTTAAGACTTAAGCTTTGAAGTTGAGTAAAGAGTAAGAGTAAAGTTCATTTTCTTTAAAATGATATATGGGAACTAAGTATTCCTAAGAGTAAATGTTTTCACATTTAAGATGAGAGGAAACTAAGTATTCCCAAGAAGTTTGAAAATGTTTTCACATTTTGAGAAAGAAAAGGGAACATCGATTCCAAGAGAGCTTTTAAACTAAGTTTTGAGTAATTATCTCAAATCAAAGAAAGAAGTTGTTTTAAAAACATATGAGCTAAGTTATTTTTGGGAGTAGTATTGAGCACTGATATGGGGATGTGAGTTCATATTAACTCAAGTCTCCATAAATCGTGTAGCCATCATGGGTATTAATGGGTCATACTTTTTAGATGATCACATAAGTTAAGCTAGTGGATCCACTAAGTTAAGTAGTTCTATATGACGGCAAAGTATATGACAGTCTGACAGCGTGATGGTAAAGACGCTGTATAACCATTTAGGCTCATAGTGGTGGTTGTCAGTTAGAGAATCTCCCACATAGTTATATTGTATTTTTATATACATACTGAGTATTATTGTATTTTTTTTCAATACATTGAGTTGTTATCTACAGTTTTACAACTTTCCATATATATTGCATCTTTTATTGTTGCTTTATATTGAGTTGAGTATCTAATCTTTGAGTTGAGTAGCTTATCCTTGAGTACTTGTGAGTTGAGTAAGTTTGAGTAGTTTTGAGTGTCCTTGAGTATTCCTTGAGTTGAGTAAGTTTGAGAAGAGGTAAGTATGTTTCCTTTTTATCAAGTTTCAAGTTTATGTTTATGCTTTAGAATTCCTCTTACATGCTCGTACATTCCACGTACTGAGCCATTTGGCCTGCATCTTCTCATGATGCAGACACAGGTATTTAGGATCATCAACATGAGCTTCGTTGATACATCCGGAAGTTTGAGTTAGTTATGGTGAGTCTCCTTGTTTCCGGAGGATTTCATTTACTTTTCAGTTTAGTCAGAATGTCGTGGGTCTTGTCCCAACTTCCATCTTTATCAGTTAGAGGATTCATAGATAGTTAGTATAGTTGAGAAGTCTGTATTATTCATTTATTTTATTAAATGTTTTAAAGACTTAAGTTGCCTATTTTATGGCGAGTTGAATATATTAATTTTATTCTAAGTTGTTCATTTGAGTTAAAGTTTTGAAAAGTTGAGTTTATTGAATTTTATTCAGTTTTTTGCTTTTGGATGCTTAAGTTAGTCTTCCGCTTATAGTCAGCCAGGATGAGGGTTTGCTTGGGGACCAACAATGGTTCTTGAGTGCCGGCCACGTCCAGGGTGTAGACTCGGGTTGTGACACAAACCACAGTGTACTGATAGGATCATGCGGCCAATCCAAGATATGAATGCAAATTGTCACCACAATATAATACCATAGAACATGCATAACATAATAACAATTACCAACCACATAGACTCTCAGTCACATATCATGAATCAACAACACTTGGGTCAACAATGCATAACTACTCGTCCCACATGATTAAAATGCAAATACCAAGTCCTCTCATGGAACCATAATCATATACCTGGTCCTCTCACAGAACCCAAACCCTTATCACATGGATCTGGCGCCCGGAGCACCCAAATCTCAAAAATACTTTATGAGGGCCTCCATATTGAATTGGAGAACCATCATGTAAACACACACCACTTTTTTGTGCCCATTTCTGCATATACATGTCCTTTTTTAGGAATCACACAAATTCCTCAATTTTTCGTGTGTATTAGCCCATGAATCTAGCGCCCGGAGCACCCAAATTATTTTCTCATAATACTTTATGAGGACATCCGTACTGAGTTGGGGAACCATCACATATACTCACACCATTTTTTTCGCGCTCATTTCCTCATCTACAGGCCTTTATTTAGGAATCACGCCAAATACTAAATTTTTCGTGTGCATTAGCCCATGGATCTGGTGCTCGAAGCACCACAATTGTTTTTCACAAAAAACTTTATGAGGGCCTCTATATTGAGTTGGGGAACCATCACGTATACTCACACCATTTTTTTGCGCCCATTTCCACATCTACAGGCCTCTTTTTAGGAATCGCTCATAATTCTCAATTTTTCATGTGTATTAGCCCATAGATCTGGCGCCCGGAGCACCCAAATTTTTTTTATCAAAAAACTTAATGAGGACCTCTGTACTGAGTTGGGGAACCATCACGTATACTCACACCATTTTTTTCGAGTCCATTTTTGCATCTACATGCCCTTTTTTAGGAATCGCGCAAATTCCTCAATTTTTCGTGTGTATTATCCCATGTATCTGGCGCCCGGAGCACCAATTTGTTTTCTCTAAAAACCTTTATGAGGACCTCCGTACTGAGTTGGGGGAAAAATAACGTTATCTCATACCAATTTTTAAGCGCTTATTTTTGCAGTACAACACCATTTTTAGGAATCAAGCAAATTTCTTAACTTTTCGTATGTATTAGCCCATAAAACTCGCGCCCAGGGTACCCAATTTTTTTTCCTCATAAAACTTTATGAGGACCTCCGTATTGAGTTGGGGAACCATCAGGTATACTCATTATTTTTTTCGCGCCCATTTCCGCAATAAAAGGCCATTTTTAGGAATCGCATAAATTTCTCAATTTTTCATGTGTATTAGTCCACTGATCTGGCCCCCGAAACACCTAAAGTTTTTTCCTCAAAAACATTATGAGGACCTCCGTACTGAGTTAGGAAACCGTCACGTATACTCACACCATTTTATTCGCACACATTACCGCAACTAAAGGCCCTTTATTAGGAATCGCGTAAATTCCTCAATTTTTCGTGTGTATATTAGCCCATGGATCTGGCGCTCGGAGAACACAAACTTTTTTCTCAAAAAACTTTATGAGGACCTCCGTATTGAATTGGGGAGACATCACATATACTCACATCATTTTTTTCTCCCCCATTTTCGCATCTACAAGCCTTTTTTTAGGAATTGCGTAAAATTCTCAATTTTTTGTGTGTATTATCCCTTGGATCTGGCGCCCGGAGCACCCAATTTTTTTTTCCACAAAAGGTTTTATGAGGACCTCCGTACTGAGTTTGGGAACAATTACGTATACTCACACCATTTTTTTCGCGCCCATTTACGCATCTACACGCCCTTTTATAGGAATCATGAAAATTCCTCAATTTTTCGTGTGTATTAGCCCATGGATCTGGCGCCCGGAGTACCCAAAATCTTTTTTCTCAAAATCCTTTATGAGGACTTCCGTATTGAATTGGGGAACCATCATATATAGTCACACCATTTTTTTCGCTCCCCTTTCCGCATCTATAAGCCCTTTTTAGGAATTGCACAAAATTTCTCAATTTTTTGTGTGTATTTTTCCATGGATCTGGCGACCGGAGCACCCAAAAAAGTTCTCAAATTTTTTTACGAGGACCTCCGTATTGAGTTTGGAACCATCACGTATAGTCACACCATTTTTTTCGCGCCCATTTCCGCTTCTATAGGCTCTTTTGTAGGAATCACGCAAATTCCTCAATTTTTCGTGTGTATTAGCCCGTTGATCTTTCCCCCAGAGTACCCAAGATTTTTTCTAAGAAAACTTTATGAGGACCTCCTTATTAAGTTGGGGAACCATCACGTATACTCAAACCATTTTTTTGAGCCCATTTCCGCATCTACATGCCTTTTTTTAGGAATCACGCAAAATCCTCATTTTTACGTGTGTATTAGCCCAAGGATTTGGCGTCAGGAGCACCCAAATAATTTTGCTTAAAAACTTTATGAGAACCACTGTACTGATTTGGGGAACCATCACGTATACACAGACTATTTTTTCCCTCAATTTCCTCTTCTACAGTCCTATTTTTAGGAATCGCGCAAATTCCTCAATTTTTCGTGTGTATTAGCTCATGGATAAGGCGCCCGGAGCTGCCAAAATATTTTTCTCAAAAAAATTTATGAGGACTTCCGTATTGAATTAGGGAGCCATCACGTATACTTAGACTACTTTTTCACTCCCATTTCCGCATCTACAGGCCCTTTTTAAGGACTCCCGCCAATTCCTCAATTTTTTGTATGTGTTAGTCCATAGATTTGGCGCCCGGAGCACCCAAATTTTTTTCTCAAAAAACTCTATGAGGACCTCCGTATTCAGTTGGGGAACCATCACGTATACTCACACCATTTTTTTTGCGCTCATTTTCCCATCTACAAGCCTTTTTTTAGGAATTGCGCAAATTGCTCAACTTTTCGTGTGTATTAGCCCATGAATCTGGCGCCCGGAGCACCTAAATTTTTTTCTCAAATAACTTTATAAGGACATCCGTACTGAATTGGGGAACAATCACGTATACTCACACCATTTTTTTCGCTCTCATTTTTGCATCTACAGATCATTTTTTAAGAATCGTTTAAAATTCTTCAATTTTTCGTGTGTATTAGCCCATGAATATGGCGCCCGGAGAATCCCAAAAAGTTTTCTCAAAAAACTGTATGAGGACCTCCGTATTGAATTGGGGAACCATCACGTATACTAACATTATTTTGTTTCGCTCCCAATTTTGCCTCTACATGCCTTTTTTTAGGAATCCGTGTGTGTTATCCCATTAATCAGGCGCTCGGATCACCCAAATTTTTTTCTCAAAAAATTGTATGAGGACCACTGTATTGAGTTGGGGAACCATCACGTATACTAAAACCATTTTTTCACGTCCATTTCGGCATCTATAGGCCATATTTTAGGAATCGCTCAAATTTCTCAATTTATCGTGTGTATTAGCCCAAGGATATGGTGCTAGGAGCACCCAAAATTGTTCTCTCAAAAAACATTAGGAGGACCACCGTACTGAGTTTGGGAACCATCACGTATACTCACACCATTTTTATCGCGCCCATTTCCGCATCTACATGCCCGTTTTAGGCCTTGCGCAATTCCTCAATTTTTCGTATGTATTAGCCCATGGATCTGGCGCTCGGAGTACCTAAAAAAATTTCTCAAAATATTTTATGAGGACCACGGTACTGAGTTTGGGAACTATCACGTATACTCACACCATTTTTTCGTGGCTATTTCTGCATATATTGGCCGATTTTTAGAAATCGCGCAAATTCCTCAATTTTTCCTGTGTATTTACCTATGTACCTGGCACTTGGAGCACCCAATTTTTTTCTCAAAAAACTTTATGAGGACCTCCGTATTGAGTTGGTGAACCATCATGTGTCGGGTTGAGAGACCCGCGAACTGGGTGTGCTACCTATCGCTGGTAAACTATAATGTAAAATACCAGGGATTCGATATCCCAGGTTTGATTTCTACTCGACTCGTTAAAGGGTGAAAATTTTTACCATGATCAAGAGAGATAACGACATGATTGATAGTCTAAATAAAAAATGGGTCGACCGCCTCTACGACGATGCGCCTATGCGGGAGGAGGTAAAATATGTACTAATACGGTTTTGGAAGGGCTTGGATCTTTCAGAACTCACACCATTTTTTTCACTCCCATTTTTGCATCTATAAGTCCATTTTTAGGAATCACGTAAATTTCTCTATTTTTTGTGTGTATTAGCCTATGGATCCGATGCCCAGAACATCTAAAATATTTTTCTCAAAAAACTTTAGGAGGACTTCTGTATTGAGTTTGGAAACCATCACGTATACTCACACCATTTTTTTCGTGTCTATTTCTGCATCTACAAGTCCTTTTTTGGGAATTAGGCAAATTCCTCAATTTTTCTTGTGTATTATCCCATGGATCTGAAGCCCGGAGCACTCAAATTTTTTTTATCAAAAAACTTTATGAGGACCTCGTACTAAGTTGGGGAACCATCACGCATACTCACAATATTTGTTTCTCGCCAATTTCGCATCTACATACTTGTTTTTAGGAATCACGCAAATTCCTCAATTTTTCGTGTGTATTAACTCATTGGTCTTGCGTCCGTAGCACCTAAATATTTTTTTCTCAAAATTCTTTATAAGGACTTGTGTACTGAGTAGGGAACCATCACGTATAGTCACACCATTTTTTTCGCGCTAATTTCTGCATCTATAAGCCATTTTTTAAGAATCACGCAAATTCCTCAATTTTTCGTGTGTATTAGACTATGAATCTAGCACCCGAAACACCTAGAAATTTTCTCATAAAATTTTATGAGGAACTCAGTATTGAGTTGGGGAACCATCACGCATTCTCACCTTTTTTTCGCACCCATTTTCGTATCTACATGCTCATTTTTAGGAATCGTGTAAATTTCTCAATTTTTCATGTGTATTAGCTCATTGAGCTGGCGCCCGAAGCATCCAAAAATGTTTTTCAAAAAACTTTTTGAGGGTCTCCGTACTGAGTTGGGGAACCATCACGTATACTCACACCATTTTTTTCTCACCCAATTCTGAATCTACATGCTTTTTTTTAGGAATCGCGCATATTTATCATTTTTTCGTGTCTATTAGCCCATGGATTTGGCTCCCAGAGCACCCAATTTTTCTCTCAGAAAGCTTTATGAGGATCTCCGTATTGAGTTGGGGAACCATCACATATACTCACACCATTTGTTTCGCGCCTATTTCCGCCTCTATAGGACTTTTTTAGGAATCACGTAAAATCCTTAATTATTCGTGTGTATTTAGCCCATAGATCTGGCGCCCGGAGCACCCAAAATTATTTTCTCAAAATTTATTATGAAGACATCCGTACTAAGTGGGGGAACAATCACGTATACTCACACCATTTTTTTCGCTCACATATTTTGCATCTACAGGTCCATTTTTAGGAATCGCACAAATTTCTCAATTTTTCGTTGTATTATCCCATGAATATGGCACCCGGAGCACCTAATTTTTTTTCTCAAATAACTTTATAAGGACATATGTTCTGAGTTGGGGAACAATCACGTATACTTACACTATTTTTTTCGCACCCATTTTTGCATCTACTGTTCGTTTTATGAGAATCGCGCAAAATTCCTCAATTTTTCGTGTGTATTAGCCCATTGATCTGGCGCCCGGAGTATCCAAAAAACTTTTCTCAAAAAACTTTATGAGGACCTCCGTATAGAGTTGGGGAACTATCACGTATACTCACACCATAATTTTTGCCCCCATTTCCGCATTTACAAGCCTTTTTTAGGAATAGCGCAAATTCCTCAATTAGCCCATGGATCAAGCTTCCGAAGCACACACATTTTTTTTCAAAAAAATTTATGAGGACTTTTGTACTAAGTTGGGGAACAATCACGTATACTCACACCATTTTTGTCGCGCACATATTTGCATCTACATGTCCATTTTTAGGAATCGCGCAAATTTCTCAAATTTTCGTTGTATTAACCCATGAATCTGGCGCCCGGAGCACCTAATTTTTTTTCTCAAATAAGTTTATAAGGACATCCATTCTGAGTTTGGGAACAATCACGTATACTCACACCATTTTTTTTGCTCCCATTTTTGCATCTACAAACCATTTTGTAAAAATTGCCAAAATTCCTTAATTTTTCGTGTGTAATAGCCCATTGATTAGGCGCTCGGAGCACACAATTTTTTTCTCAAAAAACTTGATGAGGACCTCTGTATTGAGTTTGGGAACCATCATGTATACTCAAACAATTTTTTCGCGTCCTTTTCTACATCTATAGGCCATTTTTTAGGAATCGCACAAATTTCTCAATATATCGTGTGTATTAGCCCAAGGATCTAGCGCTAAGCGCACCCAAAAAGTGTTTCTAAAAAAACTTTAGGAAGACCACCGTACTGAGTTTGGGAACCATCACGTATATTCACACCATTTTTTTCGCACCCATTTCCGCCTCTACAGGCCCTTTTTTAGGACTTGCGCAAAATTCTCAATTTTTCGTATGTATTAGCCCATGGATCTAGCTCCCGGAGCACCTAAAAAAGTTTTCTCAAAATATTTTATGAGGACCACCAACCAAGTTTGGGAACTATCACGTATACTCACACCATTTTTTTCGAGCCCATTTCCGCATCTAGTGGCCAATTCTTTGAAATCTCGTAAATTTCTCAATTTTTTGTGTGTATTTCCCCATGTATCTGGCGCTTGGAGCACCCAAATTGTTTTTCTAAAAAAAGTTTCTGAGGATCTCCGTATTGAGTTGGTGAACCATCACGTATACTCACACTATTTCTTTCACGCCCGTTTCTGCATCTACAAGTCCTTTTTTAGGCATCACGCAAATTCCTCTATTTTTCGTGTGTATTAGCCCATGTATCCGGTGCCCGGAGCACCTAAAATGTTTTTCTGAAAAAACTTTATGAGGACCTCTGTATTGAGTTTGGGAACTGTCACGTATACTCATATCATTTTTTTCGCGCCTATTTCTGCATCTACAATTCCTTTTTTGGAAATCATGCAAATTCCTTAATTTTTCTTATGTATTAGCAATGGATCTGACGTCCGGAGCACTCAATTTTTTTTCTCAAATAACTTTATGAGGACCTCTGTACTGAGTTGGGGAACCATCACGTATACTCACACCATTTTTTTCTTGCCATTTCGCATCTACATACCCTTTTTTTTGGAATCGCGCAAATTCCTCAATTTTTCGTGTGTAGTAACCTATTGATCTGGCGTCCGTAGCACCAAATCTTTTTTTTTCTCAAAATACTTTATGAGGACCTGTGTACTGAGTTGGGGAACCATCACGTATAGTCACACCATTTTTTTGAGCCTATTTATGCATCTATATGCCTTTTTCTAAGAATCGCGCAAATTCCTCAATTTTTCGTGTGTATTAGCCCATGGATCTGGTGCCCGGAGCACCCTAATTTTATTTTTCTCAAAAAACTTTATGAGGAGCTCTGTATTCAGTTGGGGAACCATCACGTATACTCACACCATATATTTCGGGGCCATTTATGCATATACATGTTTTGTTTAGGAAGCAAATTTATTAGTTTTTCGTGTGTATTAGCGCATGGTTGTGGCGCCCGGAGTACTCAAATTTTTTCTTCTCAAAATACTTTATGAGGACCTCTTTACTGAGTTAGGGAACCATCATGTATACTAACACCATTTTTTTCGCACCCATTCCACATCTTTAGGCCCTTTTTCAGGAATCTCCCAAATTCCTCATTTTAAAAATAATCTCATTATATGCTATTTCATATCTCGTCAACCTATCTACAACTTATGCATGAACTTTCCAACAGATCGATTGCTGCTTCCACAGCTAAGAAGGCTTTATTGAAAGCTTTAAAAGAGTGGGAGAAAGGGGACGCATGAGTGTTGGAGAATGAAAAGAAGGTAGAATTGCTTGGGACCCAGTGATTGATTTTTTTTATTTTATATAGGTAGGGTTGGGTAGCGACTCTACTCCTTGAAGTGAATAATCAAAAGTTGTCATTCGTTAGACAAGGCCCACGTGTTGTGCATCTCTGGTGTTCTGCTCGTGGGTAGAGGGATGTGGTAAAGTAAGGTCCTGTCACTTGTGCTCACTTCCGTTTTAGAAGTCAGATTGGATTTCCAATTGGTGCTTAATAGAAGGGTTCCAAACCTTTGTAAGGCGAGAAAGATTTAACGCTACTCCCTTCCCTTAGCGCCTCTCTCTAGGCGGGGCTCACAACCAAAGGATGCCCGAGGTGAAGTTGCCCCCATGAACTAAGGATTGGAAAGGTTGAGATAGATGGGATAGGAAGGAAGAACCACCGATAGCATTTGCAGCTGCTTCTTTCCGATTGATGCGCAAAACTTTCTTCGTGAAAAAATTTTCCTTGTTATTATATGACTGTCTTTCATTCTACTTTTACTTATTTTTTGGAAATCTATCATTTTCCAATTTTTTTCATTGCCTTTAATACGATCTGGCTTTACACCTCTGGCCTATCGGAACGCCAAGCCAGTCATGAAAGCTGAAGTGGGTTTGGGGAATGGAAGAACAAGAACATCTTCTTTACCACAAAAAAATGGTAATATAAGATCCTTCTTCACTCATGCTTGTCATCTTCTCGTGAATATCGTCCAATCAAATCTTTTTTCTTTTATTCTTAAATATGGGTGCTAACCAGATTCCCCTGTTATATGTGAGGTCAATAAAATTCTCTAGAGAGTGAGTTTTTGATCATAATGACCTCCTAAAGTTGGATTTCCAGTTGTAGTTTTTACTTTGGGGTGTCAATAGTAGCATACTTGCTTTGTCGTCCTTCCTCCTACGTATTACAATGTAGGTGCTTTGAATGCTGCCTTTAGCGGAAAATGGACTTAATGGACAAATAAGGGAAAAGCAAGAATCTATTCTTGAACTCTAGAGAACAGACGGAAAGAGGTTCATTAGAGCGATATGGAAAGCTTATAGAGAGGGAGTCTTACTACGACAAGTGAAGCTAGGGTTCCCTTTGTTCGGTGCTCGGGGATGAGAAATGAATCTATTCGTGAAGCAATTACCAGCCCTTTACCGATACCTAGGGGAAGCAGGAATTAGACGAATATGGCACTGTTCTCCGCCTCTTGTAACAACAACAAAAGTCCATACTAGAATTTCTTTACCTTATTCCTTAAACCCTAAAACGGAGACATTGGTTTAGTAGGAGGCTCAAGAGACCTCGAGCTTAATATACGCTACCCTCGAAGAGACTTTAGCCACATCTTAACCCGAATGAGGCAATCAAGAAAGTCGTGGGCCTCGTAGTACCCGCATACGACAACTCGGTTTGACTGCCGCCTTGGTCTCTAAATAAGTTTTTTTAATAGTCAAAAGCACCTTACCACCATGAATAAGTTGTTGATGAGGATGATGAGTTGGGATCCTTTAAGGTAGGGGCATGGGGTTATGGTCTTGTTACTTTATGTTCGGAGTCAATTGTTCCCTCGATCAAGTCCTAACTAGAAATTTCTTAAGAGAAGAAGAGAAATAATTTGGATTCGAGGCGAAACACGTCTCCTTAGAGTCAAGTGGCTTTCAAGCCCTCTCCGCCGTTACAGAGTTCTTCTATTCTAATCTCCAAAATAGAAGGTCAGCTGACTTAAGAGTTAGTAGTGATTCATGCAAATATGCTCCTTTGAAGCTGGAGTAAGGAATTGTCCACCTCATCACCTCGAAGAGCAGTGGCTCTTTTGTTTTGCACGCCTACAAAGAGAGACTCCAAAAGTACTGACACTCAATCAAAAGAAAGAGCAATCAACTATACGCTTAACTCATTCCCCGAAATCACTAGACACAGAGAGAGGGTACGAGCTAATCTTTTACTAGAGGGAAAGCTGGCGAAAAGCATAGAGCGTGCGTGTTACTCTCTCACCCTCCTTTTATCCGCAAAGCTGAGGCGGGAGGAAAAGCGTAATTCCTAGTGTGATAGGTTACCTTCCTATCTTCTTCCCCCGTGACGTTCCCAAAGTGATCGCTATCCTCTTCTTGCTTTCTTCTTGTCTTAAATTTCTATAAAAACGACTTTATATCAGGTATAGTTGGTTAGGATGAAGCGTTAGTAGATATAGCAAGTTTGTCGAGGATGCGGCTCGGGTATAGTAAGTCTGGACGCCTAGTATAAAAGAGCCTTCTCTGGTAGCAACACTATACCTTTGTATCTCTCTAGCTTCCGGTCTATATAAAACGTAGTTAACAGAGGTCAGTTTGGCGTTTCCTCACATAAAGGAATACTTTTGCATCAGCTCTCTCTCGTTAGGTAATTACTGAGGCAAAAGATGCTCTCTCGGAAGTACGTTTCCTCACCACCTTAGTAGGACTAGTCTAAAAAACTTTCACTAGAACTGCCAAGACTCTGTTTTTTTTGTGGGAAGGCCTTTCTAGAATTGCATTAAACGTCCCTTTATTACTTTCCCGATTAGCGCCTTAGGTTGGTAAATGGGTTCCCGTGTGTTACTACCACAGATTCTATCGACCCGAGCCCAAAGAAGGAAAAGAACGGACTAAAGCGAGTAGTTCATTAGCCATACATAGTTAAGGAGGATGGGGTCAAACTCTTTCATTACCCATGGCCCCAGTGTGTCACTTGGTTAGCATTTGTAGAAAAAAAATAAGTAGGGCTGGTTTTTCGATAGGGAAAGAGACAGGGTAGGGGGAGTTGGCGGCTGTAATTAAGACAATTCGGATGGACGATATTGATTTTTTCGAGATAGTTGACCATTTTTTTCACCGTGAGAGGGTGGATGTAATTCAGCTCAAACGAAGTGAGAGGGCTGAAGAGAAAGCTCAACCTACAAGGAGAGAGGTCATTCAGAACCCGCTGGCTCCAGAATGAGGAGGGGGGGCTCCAGAGGCATTGCCGCAGGCGCCACCACCGACATATATTTCCCACCCCGCTCCTGATTAAAAAGAGCGTGCGAGACTTAGAAGGGACATTCACACTTCGATTCATGAGCAACTTCACGAGAACATCCTGAAAGGGGGAAATGACGGATGTCTATGCACTTTATGGAAATGACAGAAATATAGTCCAGTTCCACGAATGTGATAATGTCTTACGATCTGGAGATCTCTGCAGAGACGAATACGAAAACCCTACGCAGATAGGTGGAGAATATATTGGGGACCTTTCTCTCCTAAAGCTACTCATTAGGGAATACCGGCCAAGTTAGTCTGTTTAATGATTTCTTTCATAACAGAGCCATTATTCCTGGCTGGAATAGAAGTCTCTTGCACGGGTGAAGTAGATGCATTTCTTGTACTGGTGGTATTGGACAAGCTCTAAGGGAATAATCTCTTTCTTATTTATGTATTTCTTTCCCATGATAACTAAGAACAAGTAAATCTAAAATTTCACTTTGAATTTCGGACCTCAACATCCTGCTGCTCATGGTGTTTCACGATCAGTATCGGAAATGAACGGAGAAGTGGTGGAATGCGAGAAACCACATATTGGATTACTCCAGTACGGCTGGAAGCCGCTGATGCCGAGTTGGCTCCTATGCCGCTATCTATGCCCTGCTTAGTCCCCTTCCCCCAGCACGATGGAGTTTCTGTAGCACGTCATGAGCACCGGGTTAACGGGCGGTTGAGTAACTCAAGCGAACCACATTACCTTATTCCAACATAGGGACAAAAGGGAGAAGGTTGTGAAGGTGGCCTCGGTATCCATACCTCCGGTCAGATGAATAGAGGATCAAACGACTCGGGTTTTCACGAGCGTTGGCGGGTTCTGGAGTGCCTTTCAAGGGCATTGGCGTATACCCCGAGGTGATCATCACCACCTGCACCTCACATCTCGTCACAGTGGAACGTGTAACCGCATGTTGTTCCTTTCAACTACATTTGTTCCTTAAATCCATTGCTTAAAAGAACGCAGCAGCGAAGGACAACCCGCCCATACTGCCAGCGGGGAGGATGACACTATTGGCAAAGAGCGTCTGGAGAAAATGCCGCAAATGCGAAGCGTGGTAGGCATGCCCCGTGGGAGCATATCATAGGGAGGATAGGGAGCCCGGACGGTGGAAGAGCCAGGGGAGGCCAGGGAGCCCGGACAGTGGAAGAGCCAGGGGAGGCTAGATCATTTGACGAAAATGGAAGGCTTTTCCTTATTAGAGAAGTCCCTATGGAGTAAGGGGAAGTGGATGAATTCTTGGAAAAAGAGGGAGCGAGCCTACATAACATAGAAAGTGAAATAAAGAAAATTCCATAAATAGATAGAGTCAACGGTACGATAGACAGCGCTGCCTACACGCAAATTAGCTTCCGAGGTTGAGCAGTATCAATTTCACTACAGGATTTGTGAATGAATGTTAGGTTGGGCCACCTCGAATGGCATGAGTTGCATGCGGGGAGACCCGTACATACGGTTTTTGTGGGATCTGGTTGAAAAACGGTCGGCGCCCACCTGACTAGAGAAACCGAAAAATTAATTGAGTACAAAACTTATCTTCAAGCTTTACCTTATTATGATCGTTCAAAGGGTGATCGCGGGGTCACTGAATGAAGTCATCAGTTTCTTTTGGAGATGCTGACCTGCAGCGAGGCAAAGATGACTAAGTGAAATATGGAATATGGCGATACTAACAACATGTCGTAGAAGGAGATAACAGGTGGAGCAAAAGACCCACTAAGACTAACCTATGTACAACTACATCCCTGAGCGGCTGTCAAACCCAAGTAAGCCTAGACCAAGACAAGACACCTTCTCACCTTTCTTCACTCTCCAATAGCCCAACGACCCCTCTCTTCACAATTAGGCTTGGCGCTTAGTCGATTTGAAAGGCTGGAAATAAGAAAGAAGACTGAGGAGGCGCTAGAGTGAAGGGATTCCGGGGCTGGGATCACGAACGGGAATCTAAATAGAAAAAAGGCTAAGGTCGAGATAGTCTTGGCTAAGCAATTCATCCACCTTTAAAAAATGGTGTGATTATACGTGTTGGTTCCCCAACTCAATATGGAGGTCCTTATAAAGTTTTTAAGAAAAATATTTTGGGTGTTCTAGGCGCCAGATCCATGGGCTAATACACACGAAAAATTGAGAAATTTGTGCGATTTCTAAAAAGGGCATGTAGATGCAGAAATGGGCGCGAAAAAATTGGTGTGAGTATACGTGATGGTTCCCCAACTCAATACAAAGGTTCTCATAAAGTTTTTTGATAAGAAAAACTTGTTGGTGTGGGCGCTAGATCCATGCGCTAATACAAACGAAACATTGAGAAATTTGTACGATTCCTAAAAAAGGGAATGTATAAGCGAAAATGGGAATGAAAAAAATGGTGTGAATATAAGTGATGGTTCCGCAACTCAGTACGGAGATCCTCATAAAGTTTATTGAGAAAAAAATTTGGGTGCTCCGGGCGCCAGATCCATGGGTTAATACACACAAAAAATTGGGGAATTTGAGCTATTTCTAAAATAAGGCATGTGATGCGGAAATGTGCGCGAAAAAAATGGTATGAGTATACATGATGGTTCCCCAACTCAATACGGAAGTTCGCATAGAGTTTTTTGAGAAAAAAATTTGGTTGTTCCAGACGCCAGATCAATGGGCTAATACAACCGAAAAAGTAAGAAATTTGCGCAAGTCCGAAAAAAGGGCCTGTAGATGCGGAAATAGGCGCAAAAAATGGTGTGAGTATACATGATCACTCCCCAACTCAATACGGAAGTTCTCATAAAGTTTTTTGTGATAAATATTTTGGGTGCTTCGGGCGCCTGATCCATGGGCTAATACACACGAAAAATTGATGAATTTGCGCGATTTCTGAAAAGGGCCCGTAGATGCGAAATGGGCGCGAAGAAAATGGTGTGAGTATACGTGATGGTTCCCAAACTCAGTACGGTGGTCCTCCTAAAGTTTTTGAGAAAATTTTTTTGGGTGCTCCTGGCGCCACATCCTTGGGCTAATACACATGATAAATTGAGAAATTTGCGTGATTTCTAAAAAATGGTTTGTAGATGCGGAAATGGACACGAAAAAATAGTTTGAGTATATGTGATGGTTCTCTAACTGAATACGGAGGTCCTCATAAATTTTTTTGAGAAATTTTTTTTTGGTGCTCTGGGCGCCTGATCAATTGGCATTGCATACGAAAAATTAACGAATTTGCGCTATTCCTAAAAAAGGGCATTTAGAGGCAGAAATGGGTGCGGAAAAAATAGTTGGAGTATACGTGATGGTTCCCCAACTCAATACGAATATCCTCATAAAGTTTTTTGAGTAATCTTTTGGATGCTCCGGGAAACAGATCCATGGGCTAATACACGCGAAAAATTGAGGAGTTTTGCGCGATTCCTAAAAAAAGGACTCTAGATGCGTAAATGGGAGCGAAAGAAGTGTTGTGAGTATACGTGATGGCTCTCCAACTCAATATGGAGGTTCTAATAAAGATTTTTGAGACAAAAAATTTGGGTGCTCCGGGTGCCAGATCCATAGGCTAATACACATGAAAAATTGAGGAATTTGCATGATTCCTATAAAAGGGTCTGTAGATGCGGAAATGGGCGTGAAAAAAATGTTTTCAGTATACGTGATGGTTCCCCAACTCAGTACGGAGGTCTTCATAAATTTTTTTGAGAAAACAATTTTGGGTGCTCTGGGCGCTAGATCTATGGGCTAATACACACAAAAAATTGAGGAATTTGCGTGATTCCTAAAAAAGACCTGTAGATGCGGAAATGGGCGCGAAACAAATGGTGTGAGTATATGTGATAGTTCCCCAACTCAATACAAAGGTCCTCATAAAGTTTTTTGAGAAAAAAATTTGGGTGCTCCAGACGCCGAATCCATTGGCTAATAAACACGAAAAATTGATGAATTTATGCAATTCCTAAAAAAGGGCATGTAGATGCATTATTGGGTTTGAAAAAAATGGTGAGAGTATACGTGATGGTTCCCCAACTCAGTATAGAGACCCTCATAAAGATTTTTGAAAACTTTTTTGGGTCCTTCCGGCGCCAGCTCCATGAGCTAATACACATGAAAAATTGAGAAATTTGCGCGATTTCTGAAAGAGGGCCTGTTGATCGAAAATGGGCGCGAAAAAAATGGTGACACTATGTGATGGTTATCCAACTTAATACTGAGGTCCTCATAAAGTTTTATGAGAAAAAAATTTGTGTGTTTCGGGCTCCAGATTAATGGGCATTACATAGGAAAATTGAGGAATTTGCGCAATTCTTAAAAATGGGTCTGCAGATGAAAAAATGGGCACGAAAAAAATTGTGTGAGTATATGTGATTGTTCCTCAACTCAGTACGGAGGTCCTTATAAAGTTATTTGAGAAAAAAAAATTTGGTGCTCCGGGCGCCTGATTTATGGACTAATACAGACAAAAAATTGAGGAATTCTCGCGATTTATAAAAAAAGGCATGTAGATGCAAATATGGACGCAAAAATAATGGTTTGAATATACGTGGTTGTTCCCCAACTTAGTACAGAAGTCGTCATAAAGTTTTTTTTTTTTTTTGGGTGATCTAGGTGCTTGATCGATGGGCTAATACATATGAAAAATTGAGAACTTTACGCAATTTCTAAAAAAGACTTGTACATACGGAAATAGGCGCGAAAAAATAGTGTGAGTATACGTGATGGCTTCCCAACTCAATACGGAACGCCTCATAAAGTTTTTTGAGAAATTTTTTTTGGCTACTCCAGGCGCCTTATCCATTGGCTAATACACACGAAAGATTGAGGAATTTGCGCGATTCCTAAAAGAGAGATTGTAAAGGCGAAAATGGGCACAAAAAAATGGTATGAGTATATGTGATGGTTCCCCAATTCAATATGGAGGTCCTCATACACTTTTTTGAGAAAATTTTTTTGTGTGCTCCAGGCGCCAGATCCATGGGCAGCTAATACACACGAATAACTGAGGAATTTGCGCAATTCCTAAAAAAGGGCATGTAAAGGTAAAAATGAGCACGAAAAAAATGGTGTGAGTCTACGTGATTGTTTCCCAATTCAATATGGAGGTCCTCATACAGTTTTTTGAGAAAAAAAAATTGTGTGCTCCAACGCCAGATCCATGGGCCGCTAATACACACGAATAACTGAGGAATTTGCGCAATTCCTATAAAAGGGCATGTAAAGGCGAAAATGAGCACTAAAAAAATGGTGTGAGTATACGTGATGGTTCCCCAATTCAATGTGGAGGTCCTCATATAGTTTTTTGAGAAAACAAATTTGTGTGCTCCGGGCGCCAGATCCATGGGCTGCTAATACACACGAATAATTGAGGAATTTGCGCGATTCCTAAAAAAGGATCTGGAGATTCGAAAATGGGAGCAAAAAAAAATTGTGTGAGTATACGTGATTGTTCTCCAACTCAGTACGGAGGTCGTCATAATGTGTTTTGAGAAAAAAAAAATTGGGTGCTCCTGACGCCATATCCATGGGCTAATACACACGAAAAATTAAGGAATTTGCGCAATTTTATAAAAGGAACCCATAGATGCGGACATGGGCGCAAAAGAAATGATGTGAGTATACATGATGGTTCCCTAACTGAATGCGGCAGTCCTCATAAAAGTTTTTGAGAAATAAAAAATTGGGTTCTCTGGGCGCCAGATCCATGGGCTAATACACACGAAAAATTAAGGAATTTGCGTGATTCCTAAAAGGGATTGTAGATGGGAACAAAAAAAAATTGTTTGAATATACATGATGTTTCCCCAACTTAATACGAAGGTCCTCATCAAGTTATTTGAGAAAAAAAAATTTGAGATGGTTTCCCAACTCAATATGGAGGTCCTCATAAAGTTGTTTGGGAAGATTTTTTTTTGGTGCTCTGGCGCTAGATTCATAGGCTAATACACGCGAAAATTTGAGGAATTTGCGCTATTCTTAAAAAAGAGCCTATAGGTGCGGAAATGGGCACGAAAAAATGGTGTGAGTATACGTGATGGTATCCCAACTCATTACGGAGGTCCTCATAAAGTTTTTTGAGAAATTTTTTTTGGGTGCTCCGAGCGACAGATCTATGGGCTAATACACACGAAAAATTGAAGAATTTGCGTGATTCCTAAATAAACGCTTGTAGATGCGGAAATGGGCGCGAAAAAAATGGTGTGAGTATACTGATGGTTCCCCAACTCAATAAGGAGGTCCTCATAAAGTTTTTTGAGAAATTATTTTTGGTGCTTCGGGCGGAAGATCAATGGGCTAATACAAATGAAAGATTAAGAAATTTGCGCGATTCCAAAAAAAGGGTTTTTGGATGTGGAAACGCGCGTGAAAAAATGACGTGAGTATACGTGATGGTTCTCTAACTCAGTACGGAGGCCCTCATAATGTTATTTTGAGAAAAAATTTTAGGGTGCTCCGGGCGCAAGATCAATGGGATAATACACATGAAAAGTTGAAGAATTTGCGTGATTCCTAAAAAATGGCCTGCAGATGCGAATATAGGCGCGAAAAAAATGATGTGAGTGTACGTGATGGTTCCTCAACTCAATACAGAGAGGTCCTCATAAAGTTTTCTGAGAAATTTTTTTTGGGTTCTCTGGGCAATAACCATGGTTTATTATACACGAAAAATTGAGTAATTTGCGTGATTCCTATAAATGAGCCTGTAGATTGGGAAATGGGTGCGAAAAAATGGTGTGAGTATACATGATGGTTCCCCAACTCAATATGGGGATCGTCATAAAGTTTTTTGAGAAAAAAAATTTGGGTGCTCTTGATGACTGCTCATGGGCAAATATACACGAAAAATTTAGAAATTTGCTTGATTCCTAAAAAAGGGACTGTAGATGCGGAAATGTGTGTGAAAAAAATAGTGTAAGTATACGTGATGGTTCCCCAACTCAGTACAGAGGTCCTTATACAGTTTTTTGAGAAAACAAAATTGAGTGTTATGGGCGCCAGATCCAAGGGCTAATAAACACAAAAAGTTTGAGGAATTTGCGTGATTTATTAAAAAAGGTATGTAGATGCAGAAATGGGTGCGAAAAAAGTTGTGTGAGTATACGTGATGGTTCCCCAACTTAATACAGAGGTCCTCGTAAAATATTTTGAGAAAAAAATTTAGGTGCTCCAGGTACACACGAAAAATTGAGGAATTTGCGTGATTACTAAAAAAGGGCCTGTAGATGCGGAAATGGGGGACAAAAAAAATGGTGTGAGTATACGTGATGGTTCCCCAACTCAATACAGAGTCCTCATAAATTCTTTGAGGAATAAATTTGATTGCTCCGGGAGTCAGATCCATGGGCTAATAAACACAAAAATTTGAGGAATTTTTGCGATTCCTAAAAAAAGGCTTGTAGATGCGGAAATGGGCGCGAAAAAACTGTGTGAGTATATGTAATAGTTCCCCAACTCACTACAGAAGTTCTCATAATGAGAATTTTTTTTTGGGTTCTCTGGGCTTCAGATCCATGGGCAAATACACACGAAATATTAAAGAATTGTTGTGATTAAAAAAAAAGGGTCTGTAGATGCACAAATGGGAGTAATACACACGAAAAATTGGGTAATTCGCGCAATTCCTAAAATATGTCTTGTAGATGCAGAAATATGCATTAAAAATATGGTTTGAGTATACGTAATTGTTCTCCCACTCAATACGAAGGTCCTCATAAATTTTTTTGAGAAAAAAAATTGGGTGCTCCGGGCACCAAATCAATGGGCTAATACACACGAAAAATTAAGGAATTTACGCGATTCCTATAAAAGGGCATGTATATGCGGAAATGGGTACCAAAAATGGTATAAATATACGTGATGGTTCCCCAACTCAATACGGAGGTCTTCATAAAGTTTTTTGAGAAAAAATAAATTGGGTACTCCGGGAGCCAAATCCATGGGCTAATACACACGAAAAATTGAGGGATTTGCGTGATTCTTAAAAAAAGGCTTGTAGATGCAGAAATGAGCGCGAAAAAATAGTGTGAATGTACGTGATGGTTCCCCAACTCAATATGGAGGTTTTCATAAAGTTTTTTGAGAAAAACAATTGGGTGCTCCGAGCGACAAATCTATGGGCTAATATACACGAAAAATTGAGAAATTTGTGCGATTCTTGAAAAAGGGCATGTAGATGTGGAAATGGGCAAGAAAAAAATGGTGTGCGTATACGTGATTGTTCCCCAACTCAATACGGACGTCCTCATAAAGTTTTTTAAGAAAAAAGTTTGGGTGCTCCGGGGTGCCAGTTCCATGGGCTATATATAACACACGAAAAATCAAGGAATTTGTGTAATTCCTAAAAAAGGGCTAGTAAATGTGGAAATGGGCGTGAAAAAAATAGTGTAAGTATGCATAGCGTTTCCGAACTCATTACAGAGGTCCACATAAAGTTTTTTGAGAAAAAAAATTTGGGTTCTTCGAGGCGCCAGATCCATTGGCTATAACACACGAAAAATTGAGGAATTTGGATAATTCCTAAAAAAAGGCCTGTAAATGCGAAAATGCCGTGAAAAAAATGGTGTGATTATAAGTGGTGGTTCCCCATCTTATTACAGAGGACCTCATAAAGTTTTTTTGAGAATAATCTTTTGGGTGCTCCTGGACCCAGATCCATTGGTTTTAACACACGAAAAATCTAGATATTTGGGTAATTTCTAAAAAAGGGCATGTAGAAGCGGAAATGGGAGTGAAAAACATGGTGTGAGAATACGTGGTGGTTCCCCAACTTATTACAGAGATCTTCATAAAGTTTTTTGAAATTTTTATTGGGTGCTATGGGGTGCCAGATCCATGGACACAAAAAATTGAGGAATTTGGGTAATTCCTAAAAAAGGGCCTGTAATGCAGAAATGGTGTGAAAAATGGTGTGAGTATACGTGGTGGTTTCCCAACTCATTACGGAGATCCTTATAAAGTTTTTTGAGAAAAAGTTTTTGGGTTCTTCGGGGCGCCTGATCTATGGGCTGTAACACACGAAAAATTGAGAAATTTGGGTACAAAAAAGGGCATGTAAATGTGAAAATGTGCATAAAAAATTATGTGAGTATACGTGGTAGTTCCAACTCATTACGAAGGTTCTCATAAAGTTTTTTTAGAAAACAAATTTGTGTGCTCCGGAGTGCCAGATTCATGGGCTATAATACACGAAAAGTCAAGGAATTTGGGTAATTCCTAAAAAGGGCTTGTAAATGCGGAATTGGGCGTGAAATTTTTTTTAAAAAAATTGTGTGCTCCCGTATGTGTTTTAGTACGAATGGGCTTCATTATGGTTATGTATTATTGATGGTAGAACCCAACTTAGTTATTTTGAATTTTGGGGTATGTTGATAGATTGGGTGAATAGAGTGTTCAAGTAAATGCCTAGATGAGTTGAATGAGTAGACTAATCTAAAGGGTAGTAGTGTAATTCACCATGGTTTAGAATCATCTTGTGTGATGGATGTGAAAGCTTAAGTGATAACTTGATCCGACCTTAGAATTGAAAGAGATGGTGCTTAGAAAGTCCACCTAGTCTTATTCCCAAGGGGGGAGATGATGTGCTTAGATAGCAAGGTCGTTGAGTGTTCCTAATGTTCATGATTTGGGTTGCTATAAATTCTCACCTTGAGAGGTGTAATGAGTTTGGGAAAGTTTAGTCCCCATTTTGTAAACCCATATGAGACCTTAGACCGACAAATTTAGAAATAGAAGAACAAGGAAGTTGCTTCCATGAAAGTGTTAAGGAGTGATCTTTTAGTGATGGTACTACTTGGGAGGCCGAGGCCAATAAGATGTCTTGATATCCTTATCATTTTTCCTTATATTCCTCCTTTAGCCTTGAGATGATGAGTTCCTCATGGTTTGTTCCTTATGTGACGTCATGTGTGTTTTAGATGTCTTCATGATTTTTTTATGTTGTGCATGTTCATGAAAAGCTCGTGTTTTGAAAAAAAAAATGAGTTTGCATGAATGATTTTCCTTATGTTGTAGTGCATTTAGTAGGAATTTGCCTATATGCTTCATGAGATGAATTGTTGAACATGCTTTAGTTATGCATTTAGTCTAAAGAGTATATTGCATAAAGGCTCCATGAAATTGTGTTGAGCATGCTTTTAGTTTGGAAAAGGTAGTTCCTCCTATAAATATGAGAAATGTTGAGTTTTCATGCATAATGGGTTGTTAGATGTAGTTCCTACTTCCTTTTGATGCATTGGTTATGTTTGAGATGAAGTTGAAGTTTACTTCTTTAAATTGTGTATTATTTTAAATGTTGCATGCATGATGGGCTGCTAGTCTTGAGTCTTTACTTCCATAAGGTGTCTAGATCGTCATTCGAGGACGAATGTTCCCAAAGGGGAGATATTGTAACGCCCCAAAAATTAGTAGGTTAAACTAGAGCTTAACGTGAGGGTTAGAGTCATGAATGTAACTCTCCATACTTTTAATAAAGGGTTTCGTGTTAGAACGTCAAGGTACTACCTTTCAAGGACCAACCATGGGCCATTGAGGAAGACCCCTAGAAAACTGAATGGGCAGTGAACAATGGAAGGACCTACACCCCGTTGGTCAGTCCACGCCCCGTGGATGGAGGATCCGTGGTTGGCCAAAAAGTTGCAGTCACCAAACCACGCTTGACCAGGACGGTCCGTGGTTCCATCCACAGACCGTCAACGTGGTCTCGTGGATGGTGACCTGGGTGTAGTTTTGGGGGTAAAGTTTAGGAGCACTTTGGGGTTTTCTGGTTTTAATTAATATTAAGTGATGTCATTTTAGCCTAATTTAGACCACCTATATAAAGACTTTAGACCCCTATATTAAGTGATTCCAAATCATTACTTCAAGATCCCAAAAAAAGAAACCCAATTCTCTCTCAAATATCCTCTCTCTAGAAAGTAAAGAAGAAGAAGAAGAGGAGGGTTAAGCTAGGTCAAGCCAAGTATCCAATCTTCCAATATTTGTGGGATTTGTAATTAAGGTATGATGACTTATTCATTCATGGACTTCTTTCATCCATGAAGCCCCCATGTTTTCCCCAATTTAGAAGAAGAATTCCCCAAGTCAAATTAGGGTTTCTTCTAATGTTATGGGTTATGATCCAATAGAGTGGATTATGATTGTTTATGATAAAATTACATGTTTTCAGTATGATTATACATGTATTTATGTTTAACCTATGATTCTAGGGTGAATTTGATATAGTTGGGTTTTATGTCATGAACGGGGAAATTGAGGATTTAGAGATGATCTTCTAGGATTGATGAACTACATGAAGAATTGCTTGAGATTTTAGCACATAGATATGAATTTGTAAGAATAAAGCTTATAGATATGAATTCATTAAGATCATGTATGCATGATGAATTATGATTTAGTAATGCTTGAGATTGAACTTATATGATGAAATATGATTAAAATTGCTTAGGAACCAAGCATGTGATTAGATAGTCTTGAGCTATAGGCATATGTGATGATTATGAGGAGTAGTGCTTTGAAAGTAAGGCTTGTAATTATGAATGTTAATTGCTAGGGCTTTGAGAGTAAAGCTAATATGATGAACTATAAATGTTAAGGCTTTGAGAGTGAAGCTTGTGTGTTTGATGAATGGTAGATAGGATGGTATTGGAAGGATTTACCCACATGACCTATATTATGAGGGTATGCATGTTATTATGAAATCCATGTCTAATGCTTGAATTCTAGATGTGATGATTGAAATAAAGTTATGAACCTTGAAAGAGAAAAGTATGATATTATGCATGTTTTATGAGGTTATTTATATGCTTTAAGAACACTTTGAGAGTGAAGTGTCTATGATTATGAAGTAGTTGTTCTGTTGTTGAAAGGGTATTCTCATATACACACTTATGCATGCTTATGGTAAGATGTGAAAGGTTTTCTCACAATATGAAGATTCTAAGATTGAAAGGCTTTTTCACCTATTGAATCTATAGGTAGACATGGATGGTGAAAGGTTTTCTCACGCATGATCTAATGAGCTATCCTATGTGTTTTATATTAAAACGAAAAACGACGGGTTTTTAAGAGTCGCCACTTAATTTTGAAAGTAAAATTAAGAAAACTATTTTTTTCCAAAAGACTAAAATAGAAATCTAATGAAAATATTAAAAGGGGTTTGGGGTTCATATTAGCATTCATGAAGGGTTTTAAAGCACCCGAAATTCCTGCTAACACGCGGTTATTCAGTAATTAACATATTTGGCTAATTTATTTAAAGTAAGAAACTTAATTCAAATTGAAGGGATGAACAATTTTAAAAGATATGATCGTCTTAAGGGGAAAAGGGATATATTGTAATATTACCTAAGTAAAATGTTTATTAAAAAAATTTAGGTAGTTGATTCAAAATGGATGTCTTTTGGGGATTTGAATTTTTAAAACCTTAAGATTAATAGAAAATACTAACAAGTAAACAAAAAAATAAAAATAAAGAGAGAGACTTGGGCCCAAGTCTGATTTTCTGTCCACCTGGGCCAACACTTGGGCCTAATTCCTGCCTTTTGGGCCACAGGCCCAACATTTGGTACATGTCCTAAACTAACACAATAATGATCAAGATATATGGGCTTTTGGCCCAATAACCACAAAGATACAAAGGCTGAAAATTTAAGGCTCTTGTAACATCTCGCAATTTGAAATAACTAGGAAGAAGCTAATAATTGGAAATAGTCATTTTTGGAAAGAATGAAAATCTGGAAATTTGTTTGAGTTAGGAAAAGTTGAGTTTTGGTCAACTTCAAATGACTGATACGCTCAAATTACACCTCCCTAAAGAAGTATAAGCGATCGTTATCAAGTAAAGAACCCAACTTGTAGGTTGGGGTCGATCCCACGAGGAAAATGGTTTAGACTTTACTTTAACCAACAATTATATTCAATTAGCCAAATTATTTC
>JAJOOI010001086.1:0-38243 GCA_029582585.1 Solanum bukasovii | reverse complement strand
AGCACTACTATTAAATACATTGAGGCCATTATTGCAGATTTTTTCTGGGGAAAGGATCTGGATAAAAAGAAATATCATTGGGCTTCTCTAGGTACCATGTGTTTACCATGTGCTGAAGGAGGGCTAGGAATCAGAAGATTACCAGATATATGCACCTCTTTAAAGTACAAACAATGGTGGAGCTTCAGGTCTAAAGCATCTTTATGGAGCCACTTTCTTAAAGCTAAATACTGTCAAAGAGCTCATCCAGTTGCAAAAAAGGTGCATACTAGACAGTCTTTGATGTGGAAATACATGGTGAAAAACAAGATCAAGGTGGAAGAGTATATTGGTTGGAGAATCAACTCTAGAAGCTGCTCCTTTTGGTGGGATGATTGGCTCGGAGTGGGTGCATTAGCTAATTATACTACTTCTATATCAAGTCTCAATAATGCTACTATTGCACACTTTCCGGTAGATGGTAAATGGAATGAAAGAAAATTGAGGCAACAGGTTCCACCTCTCCTTATTCCCTCTATTTTAAACACTAAATTTCAGTTTGTGCAGGGGGTTAAAGACAGTGCTATTTGGAAACAGACGGAGGCTGGCACTTTCACTTGTACATCAGCCTGGGAAATTTGCAGAACTAAGAAGGCCATTACAGTCAATTATTCTCAAATTTGGCATAAACATATACCTTTCAAAATGTCCTTTCTTTTATGGAGAGCAATACGATATAAATTGCCAACTAATGAAATATTAGCAATCTTTGGAGTGGAACCTGTGAAATGTTTCTGCTGTATTCGAAAGGGATGGGATGACGTGGATCATATCTTCATTCAGGGACATTTTGCAGTACATATCTGGAAGTTTTTTGCGGGTAGCATAGGGATCAATTTTTCAGAAAACTTCACTGATCAACCAGCTATTGTGCTGGAATGGTATTACAGGGAAGAATGTTGCACATGCTATAATTCTTAGAACTCTCCCTAGAGTAATATGCTGGAATCTATGGAAAAATAGATGCTCAGCCAAGTATGGAGGAAAAACATCTAGTATTTTCAAAGTTAAATATTTGATTTTCAAAGATATGTTTTTACTTCTTTATTTTGTTTTTCCTTACCTTCAGTTGCCTGCGAACTGGTCAGAAGTAGTGGAAAGCATTGAAAGATGTAATCAAGAGACAAGAGTTACACTAGTTATGTGGAAGACTCCTCCTCCTAATAGATATAAGTTGAATATGGATGGTAGTGCTTTACACAATCCGGTGAAAATTGGAGGGGGAGGCATTCTAAGAGATGAACAAGGGATCATAATCTTTGCTTTCGCTATACCTCTTGGTGAAGGAACAAATAATCAAGCAGAGGTTCAAGCAGCCTGTTATGGTTTAAATAGGTGTATACAACATGGTTACAATAATATTATATTAGAAGTTGATTCTGAATTACTCACTAAATGGCTATTACAAGTTGTTGTGCCTCATTGGAAGATTCAGGTGTACATACAGGATTTACAGCTTCTTGCTAAACAATGTGTTTTTTTTCAGTGTCTTCATACGTACAGGGAAGCTAATGGTACAGCAGACCTCTTGGCCAAACACAGTCACAAACACGATATTGTGCAACATTATTACACTCATCCTCAATTGCCCCATGCAATAAAAGGAAGTTATCTCTTGGAGAAAATGGGGGTACAAAATTTCAGAAGGAAGAAGTTGAAATGGATTAAACAACCACCTTGACTAGCTATCAACCATGACGGGAACTCAGTACATAAATGATAAATGATATACGTTAGTTTCCTGTCAAGTTGCTCGACAACAGTAGGCCAAATAGACTTCATAAAGATTGGTCCTCTGTCTCCATTTTCTTGAGCTACATTATCCTCACATTTACTATGTCTTTTAGCTATAGTAGTTTGAGTAGGCTTAGTTTCAAGTTCATGTAGGGGGAGAGTCTCCCTTGTTTATGTATTATTAGTAACTTTGTATTAAGAGAGGAGTCCTCTCTAGGTGCTTAGTTTAAATAATATATCATATTATATTGGGTTGAGTCGACTAACCTTAGTAGGTAGGTCGACTTAGGACCCACCTTAGGTTTGGAGGTACGGTAATTGCCCCCCTCCTTGTATATGATAAGGCCTGGGGGTGTTGCTCAGCCCCTGACTGTTGACACCCAATTTTGGACCCCACAATATAAATTAATCATTTCGAGCTTCTTCAATTTCAAACGATTTAAAATAATTAGTTTTTATAAAATTTTGAAAAATAAATAAATATAGTTTGCAAGTTGTTTTAAATAGTTTTGTCACTTTTTAAATAATTTTTAGATAATATATATGTTTTACATAATTACGCATACAATTAGTATATTTTATAAATATTTGAAAATCGTCTAAAAAAAAAAGATTTTGTTTTAGTTAAATATTTGGTTAATTAGTTTAAATATCCAATGAATTATATTTTAAATTAATCAATTTATAATTAAGTTAATTATTTTACTTTGTTAAGATTAAGAAGCTCGTTAATTAATTTACATTAATTCGTCTTATTTTAATTTTGGCCAAATTCAACCAAGTGCGTCAATTTGATTGAAATTACAATTTTACGTGGTTATTTTCTTAATTCAAATCGACCACATTCTTGGTTGTCTTTTCGAACCCAATTCTTATTGCATTATTTCCAGCAACCACCAGACCTGGCCCAAACCCATTCATTAGCAATTGTCAACCCATTTCTATTACTCCACACCATAAATTCCCAGCCCACTAATATACAAATACATTACACTAATACAATACAACAGCAGCCTATTACAATACGTATAGAAACCCAACCCAATTCCTTCAATCCAATAACCCATTCCAGCAGCAACATACGTACAGCAGTACGCTTCTGTTTTCTTCTTCAGCGCATGAACGACGCTCTAAGGTTCAATAGGAAGATCTCATGGAGAGTTCACGATGATAGATGGTGTGTACACGCTGACAGCTACACGTACAACAGTACACTGCACTTTCTCGTCGTTTTCCTCTCATCCTTCAACAATTCATATAGCCAGCAGCCCGCGAATTGTCCTTCATCCTCCGGGTGTTGCGATCTCAAGCCGCATCTGTCCTTGCCTCGAGATCGAGTGGCTCCCCCTGTTTACCCGTTGTGATTGCTGAAGAATATGGAGGAATTCGTACAGTGTGATCCTGTCAAAATTCGAATTTCAAATGAAAAAATCCCTCCCGTTTCCCCCCCCCCCCTTAAATCAGCCCCGATCTTGTTCTATTTAAAGGGATCACCCACTTCCTTCTAAGGCCCCGGAAAAGGTTTGGGGGATAGCAGATTTTATGTTAGAAAAGGTTGGGCAAACAGTGATAAAAAGACACAAGAAAAGCTAAAATATAGAGAGAACTGATAGGTAAAAGAGGAGTGGAATTTAGAGTGATAGCATCCATATAACTGAAGTTTTGGGGTTTTATTTCTCGGAATTCGAGTCTCCATCGGAATCCGTTGTCGATTGGTGTTGGAATAGCTCGCCCAAACTCATCGCCGTCCCGGTTTGCTGCTCCAGAAGAGGTAAACTCTCCTGCGAATTATAGTTTCGTTCAAATATTATTTGTTCTACTTGTGGTCTAGCTGTTTATTTCGTTATGGATAAGGTTAAGTCAAGTTAGTTCTTTATATTAACCATGGTTGGTTTGTCAATAATGTATCCTTGCTGTTATTAAGTTCCCGATGCCGCTCTTATCGTCTTCCATTGAACATCTCTGTTTGTTAAGTCAAAAAATGCAGTTTATCATTTCTGATCACCTGAGTGAGTTAAACCGAGTTTTTCGCTGATGCAAATGTGGTGTAGGTTTAATTTTTATTTTTTTTATTCATGTGTTTCATGCCTTCATGTGAGACATTCAAGTATTGGGGTCTTAAGAGTATTAGGAGCTACTGGTGATTTTGAATTACTCGAAAAAGCGAACATTTGACTCCGGTATTTCCTTTGGTACTTCGTTTAGAGTTTGGTATCTCATTCGATGTTGTTTTGATCTCTCCACTTCAGTGTCTTGCTATGTTGCTCATGTCTCTTTCTGAGTTTCTTTCATCCTATTTTAGTTGTTGATCTCGTCTGCTCGAAATGCTTAGATTAACATTGAAATCAGTCAATTAGGTGTTTGTTCTTGAATCCATGATTTAGGCTTTGATTGGGTTGTATGTTGTTGTTCTTCATATCCCAGCCTGTTTATTCAAATTCTGTTGGATCTGGTTTATCGGTGCCTTGTTTTGCTTCCAACACGCTCCTTTATTCGGATTATTTAACACCTTAACTAGTTTGCATCCGTTCTCCTTTGTAGTGCTAAATATTTCAGTTTATCTTGTCATAGTTTAGCTAATTATTTGATGAGTTACAGTTAGCTATTCATGTTTTATTTTTGTTGTTTGCATCTTTGATTAAATTAAAAGATCATCAGTGTCGCACCATAATTGGGCTCTGTTCCTTGAGATTTTCTTTTAAAGAAAGTTACAATTTGTTTTGTTGGAGTAATTAGTCGTTAGATTTTATTTTATTTTTCTTTATAATCTGATTGAATAGAATATTTCCTAAAGTTCTTAGTCTTATACTTGAGCTTAATATTTGTTTAGTTGGTTTGAACAAATGCCTTCAACTCTTTTTTTCTAATGTTACTTTAGTCTTTAATAGACATAATTTAAGGTCTCGGTTACTTTGTTTGTTGTTGTTAATTTCCTTTGAATGATTTGCTTTGTGTAAAAAGGTTGGAATTTGTCAAAATTATGCAGTAACTTATGTAATTTTATTGTAAATCTCATTTATCACTATGAATAAATATTAATGTCTTTCCCTTTATTCTCATGTGACGGAGTCTCATCTGGACTCAAATGCTCTCCTCATTTGCATTCCAATTGGGCCACGAAGGCCCAATAACATTATTCCAAGTCGGCCAGCCAGATGGAATCAAAGAACAAGTCTCCGGAAATCGATGTCACGGGATTGTATACACTAGTATACACCTAGTGTATATGGAAATGGGCCTAAAGGCCCCTATATTTAGTTTGTATTTTGTTGTTGGGCCTAAGCCCTTTTATTTTAATTATCATCTTGTTAGTTTACGACAGGTACTAAGTTTTGGGCCTTTGGACCCAAAATCGATATTAGGCTATAGTACTGGCCCAGGCGGACAGATAACCAGACTTGGGCCCAAACTCTCTTTCTCTTCATTTTATTTGTTTTTGTATTTGTTTAATTATTTATTTGCTAGTCGATTTTAAGGTTGTCTTAATTTGATTTCCCCAAAAGATAGTCGTTTCTAAATTTTCTAAAAAACTAAATAATCATATCTATTTTACTACCTAAGTTACTTTGTAAAATATTATATTTAAGTAAATCCCTTATACTATTTCCCTCTCCCATAAAAAGATAATTCAAGTCTGAAGTTGTTTATTTCCTAAACTTGTCAAACATGCTTTTATTTTAAAACCAATTAGCCAAATAGTTAATTACCGGATAACCGTGTGTTAGCGGGCATTTCGGGTGCTTTCAAACCCTTCCCGAAACACTAATAAGAACCCCAAATCCTTTTAAATTTTTCATTAGATTCCTCTTTTAGTCTTTTGAAAACAATAGTTTTCTTAATTTTACTTAAAAAATTAAGTGGCGACTCTTGAAATCAGTCAATTTATATCTTTTAAATAAAACGGAATGGCGACCTCCGCTGGGGATTTGAATGGGTTCTAACCTTAAAATTAACTTATTTCACTATTTGTTTAATTGCTTACTTGTTTCAACTCTTGTAAATTATAAATTGTCGCATTTCATGGCATCTGATTCCGCCAAACGGCAAATAGATGGCATTAGGAAAAAAGGCGGTTACGAGGCTTACCATGACCGTCCTTCAGAAAAGCACTATTTGAATTCATTTGAAGTGGTAAACGAATAGTTGGCTTGTGATCATCCAACGTTGTTTATTAAACTTCACCCCGTAGTTTGTCCAACTCGGGTAACCAGGTCTTATCTAAACCAACTCTTAGTCAACTAGCGTAGAGCGAAACCAAATCCCTTTTAGTGCATTGAACTAAGATGACCCAATATCCAAGGTGTGTTGGGCCCATTAGAAAGACCACCTTGAGTCCAAAATGGCCTACGGACTAAACGAACGATCATACTTATGTGTTTAAATTTAGAGGATGTATACGTTGTTTATAAATCATTGTTCCTGGGGGCTGGGAGTCTACTAGATTGTTAGAGTCAACGAAGGAGTTATACAAGCGACTATCCTATAAAAAAGTGTGGGCATCGAGAGACGACAAGAAGCTTAAGAGTGAAGAACCTTTCATGGTAGTCTAGTTTAGGATTGTACCCCTGCGCGGGACTGATTATTTTGTATCCTTCTTCCCCTATTATGTCTCCCCATTCGGTGTATTCACAAAACTTGTATAAGTATGGGTTTTGGGGCAATGGAATGTTTCAAATGACGTATACATCTTTCAAATCGTTAGGCCTACCCTTGGCACAAAAGGGTCACATATCTGTTTAGAATGTGCAATATTCGTTTATGTGTTATAACTACTTGGGTGAATATGTTGCTTCATTTGGAGATATTCTAGCTCACTCTTATTCAAATATTTTAGAACCCCTATGCATAAGTATTAAGTCACTATCAAAAGTACGTCCAAATACTCTTCGAGTCTTTAGTTTCCCAACAAGAATCAAACTTCTCTTTCAAATTCTAAATCTTACTTTCTCATCTCGGAAAAAGGGTCAATTTGCCATCTCAACTCAAAAAGAGATTTGAGGCAGTCGAACTACGTAGGACCTGAATTCTCGCTAGTGAGATATGTAGGCAGTCTTTCAAGGCTCGGTCCCAATTTTGAGAAATTTTATCTTTTTCAACTCTTGCAAAGAGAATAGAGTTTCCTCTCAATCGAAAATCAAAAGTACGACAACAAAAGATACAATTGACTTTGTCATGACTCGAGTCAACATTTCTGATTCACTAAGCTCAAAATCAAATTGACAAATTTATGTCTATTTAGTCATTTCACTAAATATGTGGGGTAAGGTATCTTCAAGTGGAACAATTCTTATGTGTTTGTGGTCATATGTGTGATATTTTGTATTATTTATCATCTACATAGACTAACACATTTATCTTTTGAGTTATTTTTCTTTGTCATGTATTTATAACTGCTCTGTGTTGATAAGCTGGCTGGTCATCCTTATTTCACAAGATCTAAGGCCCCCAAAGATTCCTTCCTCGATCAAAGTTTGCAAAAAGGAAAGGCAGTAATGGATGATAACAACGACGAGATTAGCCTGACTAATGTTGTCGTGGCTCAACCCGCCGCCACGGATCAAAATGAATTAGTTATGCAATTGATGCAACAGATTGCCGAAATGAGGCTTGAAATGTAAAGAAGACAAGATTTGCCTAATCCAACTTTCACTTTCAACCCTCCAGAAGATAGAAGACCTCCACTCCACTTTCCTCCTCCAAGCGCGGAACAGGTTCAGAATCCACCCTCTAACCCCGCTCAAAATCCCCCAATCATAGACCTAACCGCCCCAAATCCCCATCATGCCTCCGTCTCTTACCAAGTGCCACTTCCTCCTCAAGGTACCAACCACCAAACCTTCCCTCCTTATCAAAATGCCAACCCACAAGTTTGCCCTCCCCCTCAAAATCAAAATGTTAGCCGTCAACAAACCTTCACCCATCACCAAAATCAGCATACCAACCCCCAGACTTTCCCTCAAAATTACCAAGCCACTCAAAATACCCAGAATCCCTCCATTGTTCCGCCATTACCTCAAAAGACTACCTTTCAAATTTCAATTCCAAATGAACTTTATGCCAACTGTTTTGAGCTTGATCACTATGAGGAACAAGAGAAAAAATGGAGGTCAAAAGAAGAGGAAGCCAAGTTGAATATGAAAGAAGAGATCAAGAAAGCCATAAAGGAGTTGCATTGTAATCCTGAAGTCGATGGGTTGAGCTATGAGGATCTGTGCATCCATCCGAATCTGGACCTCCCGGAAGGGTTTAAAGTGCCAAAATTTGACACTTTCGGAGGAACGGGGAATCCCTTGGCGCACCTGAGGGCCTACTGTGACCAACTAGTGGGAGTTGGAAGGAATGAAGCTTTATAATGTGACTTTTTAGCCGAATTTTGAATGGAGAAAATGGTTTACCTCCCATGAGACAAAACAGTGGTCTAGCTGGAATGCACTAGCTAAAGATTTCGTCGAACGGTTCGCCTATAATGTGGACATCGTTCCTGATCGTTATTCTTTGGAGAGAATTAAGAAGAAATCCACTGAAAGCTATCATGAATATGCGTATAGGTGGAGGAAAGAGGCCGCTCGAGTTCGACCTCCCATGTCTGAGAAAGAGATCGTTGAAGTGTTCATACGCATTCAAGAGCCAGAGTATTATGACAAGATAATGTTGCTTATTGGAGCAAAATTTGCGGAGATAGTCAAGGTAGGTGAGGCTATCGAAGATGGGATTAAAACCGAAAAGATTTCTCGCATTGCCACCTCAACCAAATCTTCAGGATTATTGAAAAAGAAGAGAGAAGATGTGTCTTCTATTTCCTGCGCATCTGATGGAAATGGACACTTCAGAAAATTCTCATCTTACAAAGATTATCCTCGAGCTCCACAAAATTAATATCCAGTTTGTTATACCCAATCAGGTTATCAAACTCCACCACCGAGTTACCAAATTCAACCTCCTAATTACCAAACTCCACTAACGTGTTACCAAATTCCACCTCTTGTTCACCAAACTCCATTCCCACATTACCAAAATACCCATCCATATTACCAAGCTCCATCAGTTAATTGTTCAAATATCCAATCAAGTTACCAAGCTCCACCACCGCACTACCAGAACACCCCTCCTAGTTACCGAGCTCCACAATACCCAAATTTCCAAACGCATGCACTAACTCACTAAAATCCTCCAAACTACCGTCAAATACCTTCACATCCAGGAAATAATTACTACCCTCCTTGCCAAAATCTTGAGAAGAAACCTTTTAGAGTCTTTACTCCTTTGGTTAAGAGCCGAACACAGCTTTCTGAGAGATTGAAATCAGCCGGCTTGATACAGACAATTGATCCAAAAAATATCAATGTCAAGTCCAAGCTTTATAGACCTAATCTTCACTGTGCTTACCATTCAGGAGGTGCTGGGAATATTATTGAGGATTGTATCAACTTGAAGTATAAAATTCAGGACTTGATAGATCAAAAGATCGTCACTCTTTAGACTGCCACTCCTAATGTCAATAGTAACCCCATGCCGAATCATGGAGGGGTGACTATTAACATGGTTGAAGTCGAAGAAAATCTGAATGTGGAGAAAGTTATAATCTCAGCCAACCTTGAAAAGCTTGAGAAAGTTGTAGCCTCTCCAACCAAAAAAATAGAAATCCAAATTTGTGATCATGGCACCTCATCAAGCTTTTGGTTTAGTGCCGAAAGAGGGTCAGAGCAAGCAGAAGATCGATCAAGCTTTTCCAAAATCATTGCCTCACTTATATCGATCTTTTCCAGTGCAAAATGGTCTATGGGAATGAATCAAAAATTTGTTCAAAGAAGGTGATATTGTGCTTGAAGAGATAATTGAGACACCAGTCATACCAGACATCGAGTCAAAGGAGAAAATTCCTAATTGGACATCCACTTCGCTCTTGATTCCTCGCTCGTCTTGGTAAACATAAACATTTTTTATGTTATTTCTAAAATTGGTGGTATTCCGAATGAGTCTCGAGACCCATCTTTTACTCTATTTTGCCTTAATACGTTTTAATCTCCCTCCTAATATTTTTTTTTTAAAAAAGGCAAAATAATTTATTATCATGGCCAAAGTTCTTATTTTCTTATTTCAAATGAAAAACTCCTTTATTGCAAAAAATTGTTTTACTTGCTTTATATTTGTTATCTAACAGTATTTGTCTATGATTTCAGTGAATTTTTTTTCAAATCTATCAGTATCATGTCATGTCACAAGCTGAATGAACAAAATGGGGTAGATGCGGAGGAATTTGAGGACTACAACGAGAAGATCATGGTATCCAAACACTTGGTTGAGAAGTTTAGACAGTCCGAAAGTCACGATAAGCCGAATTCAGAAGAGATCAGAATAGTGAATCAGGAAAATGATGAACGCCTCAAAGAAATCAAATTGGTGCCTATCTGACAAAAACACAAGAAAGAGAACTCATCAGTTTACTTGGAGAACACATCGATACATTTGTTTGATAACATTACATGGTTGAGCATGAACATTGGATCTCACAAGTTATCAATCTAGTTAAATGTCGTCAAAAGATACCATGTTTAAAGACTCGATTTCTATCCTTTCCTTGTAATTGCCTTTATTTGCTTGTAATCGTATATGCTTAGAACTTATCCCGTTGTAATGAACTACGTCTGACCTGAATTCTTAAGAATGAGATATGTAGGTGGCCTATGTCGGCCTCGGTCACCCCTTTTACCCTTTTTTAATGTTTCCTTTTGTATTTGAACTACGTTCGACCTGAATTCTCAAGAACGAGCTACGTAGGCGGCCTATGTCGGCCTCGGTCGGTTCCTTGTTTAACTTTTCCTATTTTTTTGGTTAACCCTCGAGGGGGAACTACGTTTGACCTGATTCCTACCTCAACGGGGTACGTAGGCGCCACGACGGCTCGGTCATATCTCCCATAAGATTTCTATTTTTCTTTACAATAGAAACTGGACAAAAATTTTGAGAGTGACTCAAAAATTCTAAATAGGAAGATATTTTCTCCAACAAGTCAAGATTGAAGATACATTGCGAATTGCAACTAGGCAGAATTTTTGAGAAGGTCTAAAAAATTCTACAAGTCATATATCAACAGTTCGAGATACCCCAAGATATCTAACTGGGACTGAAATTTTTTAGGATGGCCTAAAAAAATTCCTTTGAACATCACTAGAAGTTTGTAATAAATTTCGAATATTTCGAGCATATTAGAAGTTTGAAAGCTAACATCAAACGATCTCTGGCATCGTTAAAGTTCATAGTCAACTGCAACAATCTCCGACACCTTTGAATTTCAGAGTCAATGACAAAACTTTTCGATTATAGTAGATTTCGGGAGAACCGTGTCAGAAATTTCCCAAGATTTAAGGATTTTTTAATTCTCCAGAACAAACTATCGGATACACCGAAGTTTCAAACCAATGACGTTCATTTAAGTTTGACGTGACATGACACTTGACAGTAACCTTTTTTCAATTACAGCTTTTGAAAACCTTTTTGTTAAAGATTTTATCCATATTTCAAATATTTTTGCATAAATTATTTTGTCTTGTCTATCCAGAAGCAAGAGATCAGAGCGATCAACTGAAGATAGCAAGACAAGGAGCAAGCGATTGAAGAAGTCAACATAGATCAGTTTGTTTTAAAAACTAACAATTTTTCTGTGAATGCAGGTCTATAAGATTGCCTCAAGTTTGTTATATTTCTCCATTAAACGAATATGGAGAAGTCAAAAGGGCGAGGAGCTCCCCAAAATTGACAACTTTTCTGTGGATGCAGCATCAAGAACGTTTAAAGACTATTCACGGATCTCATTGATATCAGACGCGGTAATGTGAACTACCATGAGGGACATCGTCTTTACCACCTGGATGGACATTCCTAGAATATTATCAAATGAGATAATACCATCACCCAGAGGGACATCATCGTCATTCTATCAATGGAATATCTTCATCCTACCAACGGATCTTCATTTTTCATTAACATCATCCTACCAACGGAGCTTCATTATCATTATCCTACCAATGGATCATCGACATTATCCTACAAATGGATCTTCATTATCCTACCAATGGATCATCGATATTATATCATTATCCTACCAACGGATCTTCATTATCATTATCCTACTAACGGATCTTCATTATCATTATCCTACCAATGGATCATCAACATTATCCTACCAATGGATCAACATTGTCCTATCGACAGATCTTCATCATCATCCTACCGACGGATCTTTATTATCATCATTATATCAATGAATCTTCATCAATATTATCCTATCAATGGATCATTGTCAATTATCATTTTATCGATGGAGCATTATTATCCTATCGATGAAGTAGCATCATCATCCTACCAATGGATCAACATCACTCTACCAATGGATCATCGTCATCCTATCAATTAAGCATCATTATCTTACCAATAGAGCATCAACGTTACCATCATATCGATAGAGCAACATCATCATCCTATCGATGGAGCAACATTATTCTATCATCATCATTATATTATCAATGAAGCATCATTATCCTACCAATGGAGCATCAACATCATCATCTTATCTTATCGATGGAGCAACAACATCCTATCGATGGAGCGGCATCATCCTATCATTATCGTCATCTTACCAATGAAGAATCATCATTATTATTTTCATTTGCAAGAACGTCATCAAGAGAGCCATCAACTTATTACATCAGTTTATATTTTATTATTTCGATATCAAAGGAAGAGTACATTCGAAGAATTATATTGCAAATATGAGATACAAGTTTTATTGGCCTGACGTCAAGATGAAGGAACTGACGTTAAATGTTCAAGGAGAGCGACTAAGTGTCAACATGGTAAAAGACGCTATATCTCCATTTGAATTACATTTTTTATGCTAATGAGTTTTATCTCAGTCTTTGTCGAGAGCATCCAAGAGGATGAATTCTCAAATCAAACCACAGGTGCGGATGACATCAACAAGGATGCAGCACAACGTGGAACTTTTTCTTAGCAGGGAACTGGGACATAGTCCAAAGAAGAGTGCCAAACTCTTAGGACGCGAGCTGAGGAGCGACTTCTACTACAATCAAACCACACCCCTATTAGAAGGCATGCGGGTTTTTCTTTAGGTTTATCGATTTCAGTTTCGCATCTGGAAAAATTTTGGTTTTCATCGGAAGCAACTTTCCAATTCGAGTGACCATGCACCAAGAGCTTTGGAAATTATGTCCGTGTAAGTTCTTACTTATGGATGTGAAGAGCTCCACACTCATGGCTAAGAGGTTTCAAGCCTCTTTTTCATACTCGACTTATTTGTCACTCCACCAAAACCAAAGGTTATCTTGCATACTGGATTTCCTTTACAACAGATCGAGTTGAACTACAAACAACCTTATTCCTATTGTTTGAGGATATGTAGGCGGACTCAATGTTGAAAACTTGGTTGTATTCAAACAATCTCTCTCAAATCTTAGTCCCGAGCATTCTAATTTCTTCATAATTCGATATCGGGATGACTTTTGAATTCTTTCAAAATCGTGCGTCAAATCAAGCGTATCAAACTACAAGTAGCCTGAATTCTCATATAACCTGAGATATGTAGGAAACCCATTTTCTGGGTTCGGCCATAATTCCTGAAGTCCGTACCAAAATTCTTTTCTGAAAGATGAAGATGTGGTCGGTCAAAATTGGATTTGCCAATTTCATTTGCCTCGAATTTCTTTCATCAATCCAAGTCAAACGAGGGACAGTTGTTGACACCCAATTTTGGACCCCAAAATATAAATTAATCATTTCGAGCTTCTTCAATTTCAAACGATTTAAAATAATTAGTTTTTATAAAATTTTGAAAAATAAATAAATATAGTTTGCAAGTTGTTTTAAATAGTTTTGTCACCTTTTTAAGAGTATTGGGGTCTAAAGAGTATTAGGAGCTACTGGTAATTTTGAATTACTCGAAAAAGCGAGCATTTGACTCCGGTATTTCCTTTGGTACTTCGTTTGGAGCTTGGTATCTCATTCGGTGTTGTTTTGATCTCTCCACTTTAGTGTCTTGCTATGTTGCTCATGTCTCTTTCCGAGTTTCTTTCATCCTATTTTAGTTGTTGATCTTGTCTGCTCGAAATGCTTAGATTAACATTGAAATCAGTCAATTAGGTGTTTGTTCTTGAATCCATGATTTAGGCTTTGATTGGGTTGTATGTTGTTGTTTTTCATATCCCAGCCTGTATATTCAATTTCTGTTGGATCTGGTTCATCAGTGCCTTGTTTTGCTTCCAACGCGATCCTTTATTCGGATTATTTAACACCTTAACTAGTTTGCATCCGTTCTCCTTTGTAGTGCTAAATATTTCAGTTTATCTTGTCATAGTTTAGCTAATTATTTGATGAGTTACAGTTAGCTATTCATGTTTTATTTTTGTTGTTTGCGTCTTTGATTAAATTAAAAGATCATCAGCGTCGCACCATACTTGGGCTTTGTTCCTTGAGATTTTTTTTAAGAAAGTTACAATTTGTTTTGTTGGAGTAATTGGTCGTTAGATTTTATTTTATTTTTCTTTATAATCTGATTGAATAGAATATTTCTTAAAGTTCTTAGTCTTATACTTGAGCTTAATATTTATTTAGTTGGTTTGAACAATTGCCGTCAACTCTTTTTTTTAATGTTACTTTAGTCTTTAATAGACATACTTTAAGGTCTCGATTACTTTGTTTGTTGTTGTTAGTTTCCTTTAAATGATTTGCTTTGTGTAAAAAGGATGGAATTTGTCAAAATTATCCAGTAACTTATGTAATTTTATTGTAAATCTCATTTATCACTATGAATAAATATTAATGTCTTTCCCTTTATTCTCATGTGATGGAGTCCCATCTGGACTCAAATGCTCTCCTCATTTGCATTCTAATTAGGCCACGAATGCCCAATAACATTATTCCAAGTCAGCCAGCCAGATGGAATCAAAGAACAAGTCTCCGGAAATCGATGTCACGGGATTGTATACACTAGTATACACCTAGTGTATATGGAAATGGGCCTAAAGGCCCATATTCAGTTTGTATTTTGTTGTTGGGCCTAAGCCCTTTTATTTTAAATATCATCTTGTTAGTTTAGGACAGGTACTAAGTTTTGGGCCTTTGGACCCAAAATAGAAATTAGGCTCAAGTACTGGCCCAGGGGGACAGATAACCAGACTTGGGCCCAAACTCTCTTTCTCTTCATTTTATTTGTTTTTGTATCTGTTTAATTGTTTATTTCCTAGTCGATTTTAAGGTTGTCTTAATTCGATTTCCCCAAAAGATAGCCGTTTCTAAATTTTCTAAAAAACTAAATAATCATATCTATTTTATTACCTAAGTTACTTTATAAAATATTATATTTAAGGAAATCCCTTATACTATTTCCCTCTCCCATAAAAAGATAATTCAAGTCTTAAGTTGTTTATTTCCTAAACTTGTCAAACATGCTTTTATTTTAAAACCAATTAGCCAAATAGTTAATTACCGAATAACCGTGTGTTAGCGGGCATTTCTGGTGCTTTCAAACCCTTCCCGAAACGCTAATAAGAACCCCGAATCCTTTTAAGTTTTTCATTAGATTCCTGTTTTAGTCTTTTGAAAACAATAGTTTTCTTAATTTTACTTAAAAAATTAAGTGGCGACTCTTGAAATCAGTCAATTTATATCTTTTAAATAAAACACTGACCCCCTCAAGGGTCGTTCAATAAAAAAAAAGGCTTCCTTAAACTCTACGTTGAACTTTCTCTTGAATGTGTATTATGAATTCAAGAGTTATGGTTAATGATATGAAAGATCTCATGATGACAAAGTAGACTCATGAATACATTCTCCTCATCCTCATACTCACTTGCTCGAGTCTTGAAACAACTTATTAGAAATTGTAGAAGACTCCTCAAAAAGACTCAATAGGTCTTTCTCAAAAATGTTTGAAAGAACTCTCAAAACTTGACTCTCAACTCTACCTTGAGTTTTATTTATGAATTCAAGGTTGTGATTTGTGATAGGAAAGATCTCAGGATGCTTAGGATGCTTAGGAGTGTTTTTATATAGTTAAACATGAGAAATGATCAAGAAATCACTGCCCGGAAGGAAGTCCGAGACGCGGAGATGCATTTTAATATTTGGTCGCGAAATAACTTTTGAGGCAGAGAGTGACCTCTCTGTGACGCGAAGAAAATTTTTATGAAATGGGGAGGAAGGTCCGCGACGCGGACTAGGTTGCCAGATTCGCTCGACTTTTTCCAACTTCATTTTCTAACCTTAATTCGCCTAAATTTGATTCTTTTGCTCAACCTCTCTTTAGATTCAGATACCCAGCACATGTACACTAGAATCTAATTCAAAACAACTCCATAAATAGACACAATAATCTCAACAACTTCTCAATCTTAGCCCAATTCAAGAACGAAATCAAATTCAAGAACATATATCGAGAACAACAAACTTTCAACTTTCTAGAATGAATTTAACGATGAAATTAACATGATTGGTGTGTGGGTGAACAAACCCAACACTATGGAAGCTTACATACCTCAAAAACCAATCTTCTTGAAGGAAAATATTGGAAGATGTACCCTAGCCTTAGCGTTTCTTGAATTCGTTGAGCTTTGAATTTTTGGAGTGGATGAGAGGGTTTGATTTAAAAAAAATAATTTTATACACGTTTAGGGCAATTTAGATGACCTCCTAAAGGTTTTTAGGACAGAAATACCCCTAAAGTAATAAATAAAACGAGCTGGGAGTCGAAATGATTTTTCCCGAGGCTATGAGGTCCGTATTGGATCCGTAACGTGGAGCCATGGGCCTCATTAGTAAATTAGTCATAACGTTTTACTTAGAGCTCAAAATTTAGCATACTCGGTGGCGTTGGAAATATAATTCAAATACCTTTCATTAGCTATCTTGTAGTCCACCTAACTCATCTTGTACTACTAGTTATAGTTGTTTGAAATTGACCCGAAACATAAGAAAACTTAGGAATGACCTGAATGAACTCTCTTTAGTTCTTCTTGGAACTCAATGTGCTATATCTAGTGACCTTAACACTTAAGCAATTTTTAATTCCTTGGAAAAATCTCACACACTACAAAGGGTTGTTCGAGTCTTAGTTCGAAAAATTTTCTGGGGTGTTACAATATGTCCCCCTTGGGATCATTCGTCCTCAAATGACAACTGGACTGGGTATGGAATGGGGTTACTCTTACCAAGGTCTGATTCTAATGGTATGCTTTCACTATATTCAAACTTAGCCCAAATCCTTAGGTTCAGGTTTTATACCTCTCTATAGGGAATCTCATCTTTACCACCACGTTGAGCTCATATAAAAAACCACCTAATTTCTAACAACACCACATTCAAGCTTAGTACTCTAACAACTCCATGGACTCCTACGAACTAACTCCTTCAGAACCAACTAAGGGCTCTCATTTATATATTTCTCATAGTAAAACTTCATCCTCCCCTTCCTTATCATTTATAACCTTAAATGAAATTATCACACCATCACTATCACGATAAGAACATCCACATCCTCTTTCTAACATCACTCCACTACTAAAAGGATCTTTGAATTAAAGATCTCTCTCATACTCTTTGGAACTCATTACTATCTTATTCTCAAACACTTGACTTGATTTCTCATCTCGTCATCTCCCTCTTAGGTCTAAAGCTAGCACTTGAAAGCTATGGATGTATTCCACATTGACAACCCAATTATGATATCTAGGCACATATGGAAAATTATAAAGTAATTGGAACCTCATCTGGTAACATACCATCTCGGTACACCTCTTAATGCTCTTGTTACTCTTGTAACTTAGCCACACTTCACTGCCGTTATCTAATTGTTAGGGTCTCTCACTTGTACCACTCATATTTATTGCAGCTTATCACCTCAATTCCTCACCTACTCTATATCAACTCTTCTAGATCAAATCTCAAGACTAACATCATCACCCTCATGTTGCCCTTCTTTTGATCATGACACTCATCTCAAATTCAAGTTTAATATTTATAAGTAAACCCAATTATCAATTTGATTGCTCGCTTACTATACTAACTTACAACTACTAAATGCAAAGTTAATAATCATTCTCCCACAAAACAAATTCATGACAAATAGTCAATCCTCACCTCTTAGTATTCATACCTACAATTTACTATCACATTTTCCTTCACAACTTGAGTACTATTCACTCATTCACTATACATCAATGGCTAGTTAGTTCTATAACACTTTGAATATCATGACCCTCTCAACAAATAATAAGCCTAGCTTAGATCTATCACTTTATGAATACTTCTGCTCTTCTATTCACCACTTACACTTGGTCATTACTAACACAATGATACATCATCATACTTTCTAGTTAAGGTATACTCTAACTCATCTTGACTTGCAACTCTTACTCTACATCCTATCCTGAGCTCTTCACAAATCATCGACAAAGAACTGACTCTGCTTTTCAACCACCTCTATTATGGGGGGTAGTCGAATGGATCTGAGAAATGCACGAGTAAGAATAAAATCTCTATGACATAGAACTATTGTACGATTAAGAGTATGAAATAAGGGAAGCTTTTCTTAAATGTCTATAGTCCCTCATTTATAGAAATGGGGCCCTCACAACCATAAATAAGATCCTGCTTGACACGGTTTCATAGACATCCTAGGACACTTAAACTCTGTGCTCTGATACCAAGTTTGTCACTACCCGAGCCTACAACCTAGACATGGCCGGCACTCGAGAACGATTGCTGGTCCCCAAGCAAACCCTCATCCTGGCTGACGACAAACAGAAGACTAACTCAAGCATACAAAGCTTAAAAAGTAAATAAAAATATAATAAACTCAACTTTGCAAAACTTTCACTCAAAACAAAACTCTGAATAATATAATACATTCAACTCGCCCAAAAATGGGCAACTTAAGTCTTTCAAATATTAAAAAAATAAATAAACAGACTTCTGAAGCTCTACTATCTGTCTATAAAGCCTCTAACTATCAAAGATGGAAGTCAGGACAAGACCCACGACATCCTGACAAAACTAAAAAGTAAATGAAACCCTCCAAAAGCAAAGAGGCTCACCATAGCTAACTCGAACTCCATGTGGTATCAACAAAGGTCCTATTGAAGACCCTGAATACATGTATGTGCATCATGAAATGATGCAGGCCAAATGGTTCAGTATGTGGAATGTACGAGCTTGTAAGGGGAATTCTAAAGCATAAACATAAGCTTGAAACTGGTAAAAAGGAAACATACTTACCTCTTCTTAACTCACTCAACTCAACTCAACTCAAGAACAAGATACTCAACTCAAAGATTAGATACTCAACTCAAAGATTAGATATTCAACTCAAGGATTAGATATTCACCTTCAAATATACTCAACTCAACTCTAGGTACTCTACTCTGGATACTCAACTCAAGATACTCAACTCAATATAAACCGACAATACACATGCAATATATGGAAAGCTTTTAAAACAGTAGAAACCAGCTCAGTGTATTAAAGAATACAATAACAACTCAAGTTATATACAATAAAATATAATATAACTCTGCAGGAGTTTCTCTAATAGACAACCACCACTATGAGCCTAAGTGATGATATAGCGCATTGCCTACACTGCCAGAACTGTCCTATACTTTGCCGTCATATAGAATGCCTTAACTAAGTGGATCCACTAGTCTATGCTAAAAAGCATTTAAGGAATCATATAAAAAGTATGATCTTTTACTACCCATGATAGCTACATGGTTTATGGAGACTTGAGTTATTATGAACTCGCATCCCCATATCGGTGATCAATACTACTCCAAAAAATATACTTAGCTCATATATTTTTAAAACAAAACTTCTTTCTTTGGTTTGAGATAATTACTCAAAACTTAGCTTAAAATCTCTCTAGGAATCGATGTTCCCTTTCTTTCTCAAATGTGAATACATTTTTAACTCTTGGGAATACGTAGTTCTCGTATAATATTTGAAGAAATGAACATTTACTTTTACTCTTTACTCAACTCAAAGCCTAAGTTTTAAAACAAAGTTAAAACATTTTTAAAAGACTTCTTAAAGTATGGTTTATGCCGAATTATGGTCATGAACGACTCAATGCAAGATTTTCAATAACCATAGATAGAACTCAATACTTGGAACTCAAGAACTTCAATGATACTACTCATTTCAAGAATTCTCAACTCAGAGGGTTCATGTGGAATTATGGGCATGAACTACTCAAGTCAAGGACTCAAAGATACTTCTCAAAAGGGATTAGGAACCCAACACTTAAGACTTCGAACTTGAAGATACCACTCTTCTGAAAGATGCTCAACTAATGAAGTTCATGCGGAATTATGGGCATGAAATAACTCGACTCAACGGTCTACATAACAATATGGAACTCATGAATATGACTCTTTTCATTCTCATACTTACTTCCTCAAAACTTAGCTCAAATCGATAATGGATCTCAAAGGATTCACAATTGAACTCAAAGGCTTCCTTGAACTCTCTCTTGAGTGTGTATTATGAATTCAAGAGTTATGGTTCATGATATGAAAGATCTCATGATGACAAAGTAGACTCATGAATACATTCTCCTCATCCTCATACTCACTTGCTCGAGTCTTGAAACAATTTATTAGAAATTGTAGAAGACTCCTCAAAAAAACTCAATGGGACTTTCTCAAAAATGTTTGAAAGAACTCTCAAAACTTGACTCTCAACTCTACCTTGAATTTGATTTATGAATTCAAGGTTGTGATTTGTGATAGGAAAGATATAGGGATGCTTAGGATGTTTAGGAGTGTTTTTATATAGTTAAACATGAGAAATGATCAAGAAATCACTGTTGGGAAGCAAGTACGCGACGCGGATATGCATTTTAATATTTGGTCGCGAAATAACCTTTGGGTCTGCAACACGAAAAAACATTTAATGAAATAGGGAGGCAAGTCCGCTATTCGGACTGGGTTGCCAAATTCGCCAAACTTTTTGCTTCTTCGTTTTCTAATCCCAATTCACCTAAATTCGATTCTTTTGATCAACCTCTTTCTAGATTCAGATACTCAGCACATGTATACTAGAATCTAACTCAAAACAACTCTATAAATCGACACAATAATCTCAAGAACTTCTCAATCTCATCCATATTCAAGAATGACAGCAAATTCAAGAACATATATCAAGAACACCAAACTTTCAAGTTTCTAGAACGAATTTAATGCTGAAATTAACATGATTGGCATGTGGGTGAACAAACTCAACACTATGGAAGCTTACATACCTGAAAGAACCATCTTCTTGAAGCAACTTGAAGGAAAATCTTGAAAGATGAACCTTAGCCTTAGTGTTTCTTGAATTCCTTGAGCTTAGAATTTTTGGAGTGGATGAGAGGGTTTGATTTAAGAAAACTGATTTTCTACACGTTTAGGGCAATTCAGATGACCTCCTAAGGGTTTTTAGGACTAAAATACCTCTAAAAAAAAAAAAAAACGAGCTAGGAGTCGGAATGATTTTTCACCAGGCAGTGAGGTCCGTATTGGTTCCGTAACGCGGAGCCATCGCGGAGCTGCTGCCATGTTTGGGCATCATTAGTAAATTAGTCATAAGATTTTACTCAGAGCTCGGAATTCAGTAAACTTGGTGGCACTGGAAAGATAATTCAAAGAACTTTCATTAGCTATCTTGTACCCACCTAAATCATCTTGTACTAGGAGTTATGGTCGTTTGAAGTTGACCAAAAACTTAAGAAAACTTAGGAATGACTTGAATGAACTCTCTTTAGCTCTTCTTTCAACTCAAGTAGCTAAATCTAGTGACCTCAACATTTAAGAATTTTTTAATTTCTTGGAAAAATCTCAGTCACTACGAAGGATGGTTCGAGTCTTAGTTCGAAATTTTTTCTTGGGTGTTACATTTATTCTCGCTTTTCTTTCGCATTTATTATATTATTTGGGTTTTAGGTTGACTTGACTTAGTGGGATAAGACGCGTGTCAGCACATCCATTTTTCGATTGTGAGGAAATGGTATTAGAGCCCTAGGGTCATAGCTCTCACGTGTTCACACACCAAGTCTAGTAGAGTTTTTAGTATCGGCGCGGAGACGTCTGTTGTTATCTTTGGGAGGCTATAGTGACGTTTAGGAAAAATCATCACTTTTTGGATCTTTATCGTGCGTCCTTGGTCCGATCTGATTCTTATCTCTTCATTCCATTCTCTGTAACTTATATTTATGACTCATGCGTCGTTCTTCTTCTGAGAAATTGGTGTATCGTATATGGCTTTGATGTTAGACCTGATACTAAGGTGAAAGTGATAGACTTATGAGAGTGATGTGTGGTCAGATTTGAAATGTTCAGTAATTTGAAGGGGTAGAGTTAGGTGATGGCTCAACAAAGAATTTTGAGGATATCTAAATGATGAGGCTGAACAATGGTCGAAGGGACTTCATAAACGTATTATATTTTTTGGGATGGTGAATAGTAATTATGTGGTATATACGACATTTGGAGTGGTTCACCAATTGGAAGTGGAATTATTAAAGGAATAACTAGGTATGTATCACGACCCAACCCACCAGGCCGTGCGGAAACCTACATACTACCACCTAAGTAGGAGAACCCTCTTATCCCAACAGTTACAAAATGCGGAAATTTAATGAAAAACGAATATAATGAAATAGCAGGATTTTATAAATAAGAACTCTTAAAAATAAATTCGGTTTAAGACTTGTAAAGTAATTAACACCCCCAAGGATCTAGTTTAAACAGGTACAAGAGATACTGAGAGTATGACATGACATAATAATGAAAAGACACAGCTCCCGCCATGTGGAAGGAAAAGTAAAAACTGCTGGAGAATTCTTCGTCTCCATCTAATGAAACATCACCAATTTGTATCCAGACTATGCCCAAAAAGGCATAGGAAGAGTAGTATCAGAACAAAACCACACGTACTGGTAGGCATCATCGGTCAACCCGACGCCCACTGCATAAAATAAGAAAACAACTAGCCAGAATAAGCGATAAACCACTCGCTTCTCCACCTTTACCCTCTCTAGAATACCTTAGAATTGCACTAGCACCCTCACTACTCACCACCTTTTCGGTCAACCTACTATTAAGTTCTTGATCATATCCTAACCATTCTATCATATATATGAGTCCACCATTACAACTACAAGCATTCTGACTAACCATTCCCGAATCCCATTCTCCAAGATTAAATCTACATAAGTAGTTACATCCTGTACACTACCCCCCATTTCTCGCCCTTACAACACGCGAACAACCCTTGATCTCAACTTTTACGACCCTTAAGCCCTTGGCCTTCCAGATTCATTTAACAACGAGATACACAACAAATTCACTCAGCATGAAGAACCATCAGATAGAAGTTCTCATAACCATATAACAACTCCGTGGAATTACAATATCATTTATCATTTACGAACCACTTACAATTTCAGAATCCTCAAGATACACAATTATGTCAAGTCATTGGTCCTCTCATGGAACCCAAACCCAAACTGTTAGCATATCAGAACGTGGTACCCGATCCAATGTTTATGCCGGAACATGGCCACCGATCCCATATTTATGCCGGAACGTGGCAACCAATTCAAGTTAGTGTGTCGCAGCACAACACCCGATCCATTCAATAAGCCACAATCACGATCACAAGTATATCCTCAATATCTTACAATCAAGTCATGATCCATGGCCTACCTCATTCAATTATTCTCATATACGGTTAGTGTGATTCATAACGCAGCAATTGCATACACACATGCATTATAACGAAGCAAGAACGAACATACATCACACCACATGAAATCACAACCATCCAAATAACATGCATACACCGACATATATCACTTAAATAATAACTTGACCATACTTAGCCCTAGTTCATTATCTAAGGCTTCTTCCTATGATTTAGTCATCCTTTGTTCGGCGCACGAAAGCCTACGCATAAATCCTACCATTGATTTTCATTATACCAGCGGTGAGCACATATTTATAACTACTCAAATAATAAAACCTAGCCTACCTGGGCGCCAAGTAGCTGCACGGAGTTTTGACTTCGATTCTTGTTTTCGGACTTTATGACAGTGATCTTGACCGGAAATCCGCCTTCTACCGCGCCCCTCACGCTAGAAATCTCCTTCCCAAGCTTAGAGCAGTTTTTTGGGGGTTTCTAGGGTATTTTACGTCTAAATTAGGTATTTTAGGAAGAAGAAGGAATTAAGATTTCGCATTATTTATATTCTGTCTCGCCTATCCCACTCTGGCGTCAGCTTACCCCGTCGTGGCACCGCCGCCCTAGCTGTATTTGGCCCATCCTGGCAGGACAGTGGCCCAGTAATTTCTCGAAGTTTTGTTTTTTCCTAAATAACGACGGTTTGGGTCGTTACAACAGATACCAATTTACCCCTAGTTCGTCCCCGAACAACTAGCACACAGATCATCACACGCCCTATTTGGGGTTATTTCCAACTAGGAATTAGTCCATTACGAAAACAACGATGGATGGTGACTCTTTCAATCAAAACACATAAACACTATACTCAAAGGGGTCGGTTAGTTATTTAAGGAAACACAAAAAAACGAACGCGTTTAATTTACACAGCCTGACCTGCCAGAACCGCAGCCCTCCCGATGAGGCAGGGCCACAGTGGTGAGGATCTCCCACTGAGGCAAGAGATTGGGAAACAGTAAAGGGGGAATGAGGAATGGTTTCTCCCTTTTCCTTATTCAAAACTCTCCCAAACCCTCTCGATTCACTTGCTCCGAACGTCAATTCTAAGGTAAGTTTCTCACTCAATATGCTCTTTACTTCATTACTTGATTAACAACGATTGCATGCTGATAAATGATTAGTTAGGAACGGTTTTCGGGTAGTTATTCAAAAAGTTGAACATAGGTTGCATGTTTGATAGTAAAACGTAGTATGGTCACTCCCCTTACGTCCCCAACGTCTCCACAATGTCCTAGGCATAAGGATTTCTTATAAATATGCTTGAATCGGTACCAAAATGGTTGGGGGAAGTTGAAGGGTCCCTTGATAGAAAATCCGAAATTTGGGCAGTATTTAGGGGTGATTTTGCTGAAATAAGTGCATATTTAATCTACTGAAATTCTATCATAAATGACGGTTTTGGCACGAAGAGGCTCCATTATCGCACCTGTTGTTCGTCCCAGATGAAGGCTGCTCTGGCGACCTTCATCTCGCTGTGGTGGGATTTGGGCCGCTGTGAAGGGATATTGGGAACCAGTGGCCTGGTCCCTCTTAAGTTAGAATTTTCTCTTTTACTTTTTTTTTAACCAGACCTTTCCTAATTCCCTCGGTGTTCTACGCGCTTATTAACTTTTTGCAAGTTCTCTAAATGGTAGGTCCAAATGATGAAAAATTCCCTTTTGTCCAATTTCCCGACGCTACTAGTCGAGATATGTTTCATGACTTTCGAAACAACAAATTCTGCTGCGAGAGGGGCTTCGTCTTGCTCAGGCTGGAGGAGAAAAAGCCTGCCTTCTATGCCCATTTGATGGAGTTCGAGTGGGCTCCGCTAATTGAGGCTCCCCCTGCCGCACGTGCTGATTGGGTGCAGGAGTTCTATGCCATCCTGCCCACCGTTCGCTGGGATGACCTTCACCCCATTATCCGCATTCGAGGAATTGACATCCCCCTGAAAGCTATTGCTATAAATGAGGTACTAGAGTTGCCTGAGGCCTCGAATGCTGAGTATGAGGCTAAGTTGAGTGAGATAGATCTGGGCTGGCTTAGGGACACACTGGTGGAGTCTACACGCCGGGACATGGTCTATTGGCTTACTGCTGAGGGGATTACTAGTGCGGACTGGTCACCATATGCTAAGAGGTGGCTTCACTTGGTCACCCAGAGGATTCTCCCGTCGGGCAATCGCACAGACGTGACATTTCCTCGGGCCTTGATGGTGGCGTGCGTTGTGTAGGGTATAGAGCTGAATGTGGGGGCGCAAATTATCTCGTAATGGAAGATGCTCTACCGGAGTAACAAGAAGGTATTCTTCTTACCGGGACTTATCATCACACTGTGCAAAAAGGCGGGGATGCCACTTCTAGATACTGATGAGTAACTTCTTATGGATCCCCCCTTCACCCTCTTTTTGTTAGACAGTGCTCTACTTCACGGAGAAAAAGGAGTAAGAAGGACAGGGCCAGTAACAATCAGGTGGCCGCGGAATCGGACGATGAGGGAGGTGACAAAACTCGTCCTACTGGGTCCTAGCCTCCACTCTCAGTTGCACAGGTAGAGGAGGACTTGGCAGTTTTCCGGAAGAGGATGGCACGCCCTATTGCTGACACCACTCCGGTTCCTCCCAGCACTACCTTAGAGCTTGAGATACTCTGTCGTGAGCTGTGCCAGGAGAGGAGGAAGGGTCTGGCAAGGGACCATTTGCTGGTTCGGATATGGAAGGTAGTGAAAATCATGTTCACTTGCATCACCCCTGAGTAGGAGATTCCCATAGTTGATAAGGGAGATTTCCACCAGTCCTCTTTCCTGGAGGAGGCCATGGCATGCCTGGTGCCCCCGGAGGATCTAAACTCTGACGATGACACCTCCCAGTCCCATGGTTCTTGATTGTTTCTTCACCCCTTTTTGGGCTTGTACTTTAGGAAAAATCGTTACCTTATTTTTATCATTTCGCCTTTCTTTATGTCTTAGAAGCTCATGGATGCTAGTTTTTGTTGTCTAATACTACCGCTATTTAAATATTAAGGTTATGACTTCCTGTTCTATTGCTGAGCGTTGTTTGACTTTCACGGGTTAGTTAGGATACCATTTAGGGTCTGAATTTTTGTGACTAGGTAAAACAGGGTTGAGATTTTGTCTCGCCCTATCCCTCTTTAGCGGGAGGAATCCTGCACTGGCGGCCTCGTCTTGGTGGGAAAAGTCTCTCCCCAGCGGCCGAAACGAAAACAGAACCCCTGCCAACAATTTTTCTGGGGTTTTTCTCTATTCTAAATTTCGCAAAGGTTCCCAGCTTTGCCAGACAATTTTTGGATAATTCCCTTAGGTAGATAGTCGATATCTACCCGAGTCAATCTTAACAATACATACCCAGCTCGTTCTCCTTAATTCAACACCATAATCCGCACATCCCCAGGATACACCCATACACTCACATGATCTTTAGTCAAGCGCAGGACACGTGAAGATTTGGTTTACGAATCACCTTATTACTTATCTAGACCCTTTCCTCGAACTTAGTCAGGACCTTTTTTTCACAACGAGTTTCACGATACATTTACAACTTGCATAACTTCAATAACTAGGCCAACATATTGCACCTATCAAGTTCAGACACACATTTACTGTGCACACAATCACATCGTCACATTTTGGCAATTATTGCCTTCACATTCATAGTTAATTCTAATCACAATTATCCAGATACATTTCACAGACAAGTCCAAATCATTAGTTAGTTCGCTCTATGGATTACTATCCCCGATCATTCATGTTATTACACAACCCCTAGGGCCAAATACCAATTGGAACCTTCTCAGTTCCAATTTACCTTGCTTGTGTTCCTTCACTCGTGACCACGACGTCTATTTCACCATGTTGAGATACCAATTGGAGTCGGGAGATACCAATTGCACTCAACTCACACGACAAGTGACACTCGCAAGAAAGGAGAGGAAGAAGGTGGAACGTCTTCCTAGAATGCTTCCTAGCCTCCTGAAGATTAGATGTGGACGTCAACACATCAATCTACAAGAGTCTAGTCCGCAATTTGCTTTTGTACGGGAAGACCGGTAACCTGGGCTCTCATACAAATTTGTCACGACCCAACCCACCGGGCCATGCAGGCACCTACTTACTACCACCTAAGTAGGAGAACCCTCTTATCCCAACAGTTACAATATGCGGAAAATTAATGAAAAATGCAGATAATTAAATAACAGGATTTAATAAATAAAAACTCTTAAAAACAAATTTGGTTTAAGACTTGTAAAGTAGTTAACACCCCTAAGGATCTAGTGTAAACAGGCACAAGAGCTAGTAAGAGTACGACATGATATAATAATTCAAAGACACAACTCCAACCATGTGGAAGGAAAAGTAGAAGCTGCTCGAGAATTCTTCTTCTTCATCTAATGAAACATCACCAACCTGCATCCAGACTATGCCCAAAAAGGCATTGCAAGAGTTGTATTGTTACAAAACTACACGTACTGGTAGGCATAATCAGTCAACCCGACGCCCACCGCATAACATAAGAAAACAACTAGCAGAATATGCGATAAACCACTCGCTTCTCCGACTTTACCCTCTCTAGAATACCTCAGAATTGCACTAGCACCCTTATTACTCACCACCTTATCGGTCAACTTACTACTTGGTTCTTGATCATAACCTAACCATTCTAACGCATATACTAGTCTACCATTACAACTACAAGTATTTTGACTAACCATTCCCGAATCCCATTCTCCAAGATAAAGTCTATCTAAGTAGTTACATCCCGTACACTACCCCTTCCCCCCCCCCCAAATTCTCGCCCTTACAACACATGAACAACCCTTGTTCTCAACTTTTACGACCCTTGAACCCTTGGCCTTCCCGATTCATTCAACAACGAGATACCCAACAAATTCAGTCAACATGAAGAACAATCAGATATAAGTTCTCATAACCATATAACAACTCTGAGGAATTACAATATTATTTATCATTTACTAACCGCGTACAATTTCACAATCCTTAAGATACACACTTATGTCAAGTCGTTGGTCCTCTCACGGAACCCAAACCCAAACTTTTAGCATACCAGAACGTGATACCCAATTCAATGTTTAAGCCAGAACGTGGCAACCAATCCAAATTAGTGTATCAGAATGCAACACCCGTCCATTCAGTAAGCCATAATCACAATCAAAAGTATATTCTCAATATCAGACAATCAAGTCATCATTTATGGCCTACCTCATTCAATTATTCTCATATACGATTATTGTGATTTATAACGCAGCAATTGCATACATACATGCATTATAACGAAGATAGAACGAACATACATCACACAACATGAAATCACAACCATCCTAATAACATGCATACACCGACATATATCACTTAAACAATAACTCAACCATACATGGCCCTAGTTCATCATCTAAGGCTTCTTCCTATGATTTAGTCATCCTTTATTCGGTGCACGAAAGCCTAGTATAAATCCTACCATTGATTTTAATTATACTACCCGGTAAGCACAAATTTATAACTACTCAATTAATAAAACCTAGCCTACTTGGGCGATAATCAGCTACATGGAGTTTTGACTTCGATTCTTGTTTCTAGACTTCGTGACGGTGAGCTTGATCGGAAATCTGTCTTCCACTACGCCCCTCATGCTAGAAATCTCCTTCTCCTTCCTTCCCAAGCTCGGAGCAGCCTTTTGGGCGTTTCTCGGAATGCTTACGTCTAAGTTATGTATTTTAAGAAGAAGGAGGAATTATGATTTCGCGTTATTTACATTCTGTCATGCCTATCCCGCTCTGGCACTAGCTTACCCTGTTGTGGTGCCGCCACCCTAGTGGTATTGTGCCTTCCCTGGTAAGACAATGGCCCAGTAATTTCTTGAAGTTTTGTTTTTCCTAAATAACGATGGTTCGGGTCGGTACAGTATGCACAATGTGACTTTGAAAACTACAATTAGTAAAGATGTCATAACATGTATGATTGCTTAGCGTATGATGAGACCTATGTTGCATCAATGGAGGTCAGAATCTGTACTATGATTTCATAAATTGGGTGTATGTCAAAAGGGTCATGATACAACTACTACAATGATACTGATTCTTACTTGGTTAGTTGGTTAGAGTTATGATACGGAGTGTTGGGTTCGAAAGTGATTAGGACGTTAACCTTACAATTTCATATCATATGGTTAATAAATCAGATGACGAAAACTTATACTAAAAATAAAAAATTATTATATGGAATTTGGCATATTGGCCTACATAATAAAAAAACATTAAAATTGTAGAGAGAAAATCTTCCCATAAACTAAAGTCTCTAAACTACTACATTGTGGATACTATTGTTGTTCATTATAAGAATAGAGATCTTCAATTTATAGATCTCCAAACTTTTCCACTAATGAAAGAATAAACCAAATATGGAAGAATATTATATTTTTCTTTTAGGAAAAGTAAAAACATTTGTGGTAATGTTTTGTCTTTTCTTTTAGGAGAAATTAAACTTCAAATAAAGTAAGAAAATCAGGGCAAAACCCTAACAAATCTCCCCTTTTGGCTAGATTTTCTTGACAAAACTTGATCCACCTTCTTCACACGCATGATAATCTTGTTCTTCACATAGTCTTCATCACTGCTGTTTGCTATGGTTAAAAATAAGGTTTAAAATATATGGGTTAAAAATGGTTTAAAAATATTTTGTTTTTATTTTTAAAATTGCTGCAACATGAATGTTGAAAATACGGTTTAAAACTTCCTCTCCACATGTAGTTGGACAAAATCTTCATTATAATCAAATTTGTTGCAAATTGGTTTGAAACTGCTGGAATGCATCTTCAACCTCGATGAACCATTGGATCATCGGATTGTTGGACCATGTGCTCGATACCACTTGTTGGGTTCAAAAGTGATTAGGGCGTTATGCAAAAGCCTACAATTTCATATGATATGGTTAATAAATCAGATAACGAAAACTTTTACTAAAAATCAAAATATTATTATTTGAATTGATCAGCTGGCCTACATATTTAAAAATTAATAAAAAGACATTAACAGTATAGAGAGAAAAATCTCCCCATAAACTAAACTCTTAAAGGTCTACATTGTGGATGCTATTGTTGTTCTTTAAGTGAATAGGGATCTTCATGTTATAGATCTCCAAATTTTCCTTATAGAATAAACCAAATATGGAAGAATATTATATTTTTCTTTCAGGAAAAGTAAAAATATTTATGGTAATGTTTTTCTTTTCTTTTAGGAAAAACTAAACTTCAAATAAGGTAAGAAAATTAGGGTAAAACCCTAACCTGAGTACTGTGTGGTTTGGTACTTAGCCTTTGCTTCTACATTTGTGTATGTTATGAGCTCGGATCTTCATGATACTCTCTCTTATCTTCTTGTCCGAGGCTTTATATCGAGATTTGTGAGGTAGCTGATTGTCATTTGAGATGACCTTTTTAATCCTACTTATTATCTTGTTCTACTTTAGATACAACCAACTTGTTTATTTCGATCAAATCTATTGCAATACATTAGAGACTTGTAAACGTGTCAAGCAGGTTTTGGGAGTATATTTAAGTTAATTAAGAATTTCCACATTATTTTATAGTATTAGACTTTTATTCTCACTTTACTTCCGCATTTATCGTATTACTTGGGTTTTAGGTTGACTTGTCTTGGTAGGATAAGACGAGTGTCATCATATCCATTTTTGGGTCATGACACATATTCTTAATTTTTTTGAAAAAAAATAGATGAATATGAAAATTCAGAAGTGAACACAATTAAATGTGTAGTAATCATAAACTATGATACAGATAATTCAACTTTTTAAAAAAACTGAAGTTTGCATAACTCAAATTCAAAATCAATTTGGATTTACATGATTGGTAACATATTTTTGTGTGGATTTATATCATTTAAATTTTCTATTAGAGATGTTTATTATAATAATACTAATAGATTCTACCTTTTCTTTCACATGATAGATGAAGATGAAGATTCATATATGTACACCATTAAATTACACTATAAGGGTTGGTGGGTGTTTGAGTAATGAACTATGTTAATGGACATATAACTTATTATGATTATTGCAATGGAAATGAAAATTCCATTATTCATATGAGGCACTATATGAAAATGTTTAAAGTCAGTGATAAAAATGTGAAATTTTGGTTCAAGTTTGGCCTTATTTTGAGATAAATATAAGACTTTTGTCAACTGATTTAGATATATATAACCTTGTCTATGAAATGTCTGACAGTAGAGAAGTGGAAATATTTGTTGAGCGCACGAAAGAGGACCAATGGAACTATGATATACCTGATTCTGAGGGCAACCCACAACAAGGCGGAGAATATTTGGTAGATGTGAATATAATAGAGAAAAGTGATGAGTGTGATGCCACATGTGAAGAACGTGAGTCATTTAATGACTTTGATTATTCCTTGAAAGAAGATGATATGATTTTTGATAAAAAAAAATCATTGACATTAATGTAGAATGGGTTGGCCTTAACAGGAGAAATAGATAAAATCAAGTTAAAGAAAAAACAATGAAGATTAGAGTTGTCTAAAACATGTTGGCTATGTTTCCCAATGACGCTCAAAAAATGATTGTGCTACATCATATGAGGATTTAATGAGTTTGCATGGAGATTCTGAAGATGAATATCATAAAAGATCTACTGTTTTACTCCAAATAGACATTTGGAGGATCCAAAATTTAAGTTTACGCTTAATCTGATTTTCGACAATAGCAAAGAATTCAAGTGAGCAATTGAGTTACATGTTGTGTTAGAAAAAAAGACATCAGGTTTAAGAAGAACAAAAGTACAAGGTTGTCGAAGGCAATTTGTAAGGTGTCAATTTTCAAATGGTTCATATTTGCATCAAAGTTTAATCACGATGAACCTTTCAAACATCAAGACAATAGGACTTGACCATTGTTGGGGAAAACAAAGACATAACAATACTATTGACTCCGGAGTTTTAGCTAAGAAGTACGTTGAAGAATTTAGAATAAATCCAAACTCAAGTGATGAGGACTCATAATTATACTATTACTCGAACCCAAGCTTATATGACAAAGGGGAAGACATTATATCTAATTACAATAACTAAAGAAGAGAAATTTGATATGTTATGGGATTACTGTGCTTAGCAAATGAGCAGTAATCTAGAGACTATGTGTATTTTGAAGCTAGATGAAAATTAAAAAAAACAATGGTTAATGGTAGAAAGACATTTTTGGGACTTGATATATGTTTCGCAACTTGCTAATAGGGTTTTTTAGCGGGATATCTGATACGCTCAAATTACACCTCTTTTCAGAAGCATAAGCGATCGTTATCACATAAAGAACCCAACTTATAGGTTGGGGTCGATCCCACGAGGAATATGGTTTAGACCTAAGTTCAATAACACTTATATTCGTTTAGCCAGTGTATTTCCGAGACAAATAAGTAAAAGGGAGGGGGGGATTTTTGTAACAAATTTTGGAAATTATGAAAGTAATTAGTAAGCAAGATTTAAACTTTTGTTGTTATCAAATTGAGAAAGAAACTAGGGCGTATGTGTTCCCCATAAGATCATAACTCCGTAATCCTAGCAATAGAAATCCCTTCCTAGTGTATTACATGCAAAGCGGTAAGTTATTTATCTCTAAATCCTTGGTCTGGCATCTAGAGAATTTCACCCTGCACCTTGATCCGGCTACGTGTGTATAATTTACTAACCCTTACCATTACCTCATATTAGACATCACATCGATGTATGGCTTATTTTTCACCCACGCACCAATCGACATTAATTCTATTAGATAGTATCACACTAAATCTATGTTGATAATTCTTTTCTTATTAACTACTTCCTTGGTCCGGCAAGTAGCAACAAGGCGAGTTCTAACGTTGCGCACCGTTAAAAAGACTTCTAGACGAAAGAATTATCAATGCATGCAAACACTATTCGGGAATTACTTAGTTACTATTCATACTTCGTTAATCACTCATGGGTCCCACAACCCTAGTTGTGGATTTAGTTACCCATATTAGAAAGAAAACAATTCATAATGTTTGAAGAATAAATCATGAACTTACGTAGTATAGTAGAATAATCCCAGAATTTCAAAGTAAAAATAAACAAAAGGTGCTTAGGAAATTAAGAATTGCTTAAATTACAAGTTAATCCCCAAAGCCAAATACTAGAATAAAAGTAATGAAGTAAAACCCCCAAAAATGAGGTTTACATACCCTATTTATAGAAACAAGTCCTAAATTAAAAGGGAAACAAAATAAGGGAAGTTTGTTCATGCACACGTCTTCATTCCACGAGACTGACTTACGAACCGTCAATGGATCTATGGTCCATGAGTCCCTTCCATAAGCCAGGACTTAGAAAATATTTCAGCTTCCAAAAATCAGCTTCTCTGAAGCAAACGACGGAACACCAGTACGGACCGTAGATTGATCTATGGTCCATCGATCCCTCTCCGTAGCTCCATACTTAGAATTCTCCAAAAATCAGGTACTGGAACCCTCACAGTCACATTCTACGATTCAGCAGTACGGTAAATGGTCACCGTGGTTCCACATTCCATGCCTTACCCTGCTGATCTACGATCACCATCTACAGAGCGTCAATGGACCTACGGTCCGTAAATCACCTACGTAGATGCCCTTTTATGCATTTCTTTCAGCTGTCACTTTACTTTTGCGCACAAACATCTTTCCTGCAAAACATGATAAAAACATATAAAAACCAATACAAAAAGGCCCTAGACACACACAACTCTTAAGTGAAATGTATTAAAAATATCGTAAACTCACGGTATATCAATATTGACGTATAATAGGGGTTGATGGATGTCATTTGAAAGGACACCAAAAGGGGAGTCAACTATTGATAGCAGTAGGGATTGATTTACAGTAACATATATCCTATTGCATTCACAATTGTAGAAGATCCACTAAAGGAAACATGGAAGTGGTTTTTAACTCTTCTTGATGAGGACCTAGGAATATCACTAAACCCTTTTGCATGGACTTTCATTTCTGATGAACAAAAGAGTTTAATTCCAATATTTGATAAGACAATGCCAGATGTTGCGCACAGATTTTGAGTGAGACGTCTACACAACAATTTCAAAACTAAAGGTTTTGGAGGACAAGCACTAAAAGATGTCCTATGGAAAGTTGCTAAGGCAATTACAAAACCTAATTTCTCCAAGTATTTGAAAGAGATTAAACAAATAGATTCAAAATCCCCTAAATGGTTTATTAATAAACCACCTAGTCACTAGTCAAGGGATTTTTTCTCTTCTTTTCCAAAATATGATGTGTTAATAAACAATTTGTGTGAATCATTTAATATTTGTAACAACCTAATTTCCGTCATTATGGAAAAGTCAATGGAGGAAGAATTTGGGGCCGGAAAGCTTTTTTGTAGTATTTGGATTCTCCCAAACTTGTCTAGATTTGGACGAAATCAGAGTCATTGAGATGTAGGGAAATCTGGTAACAATTGAGTGAATCATTTATGATTTTAATTACATGAGTAGTTGGATAACTCGTTAAGGAATCTGTACGACTTTATGGAATTGAATTCGGGCGAGTAGAATTTTGGAATCGATCTTAGCGTAAAGGGTATTTACTGAGTGTCGTGGGTTAGAGGTCTATTGTGAAATGGGAATTTTGGAATTCTTGAAATAGCTCTCTGTCTCGAGAATGCCGCTTTGGTGCTGGGTTTTGCCGCTTTGGCGGGGACTCTATCGCGGGGTGGTGGCCGCTTTGGCGGGCCTGACGCGAATTAATGTCGTTAATAAACCCCTAAACAACCTCATTATTCACTTTTTGACTTTTTGAGCTAAGGAACGACCCCCCCGGTGACTCCTACTCATTTTTCACCATTCTTAAGGGTAAAGGTAAGTCTTTCACTCCTCGAATCCATTTTTCGATCCGTAAAACGTAATATAGTGGGTGAATATTGATGGGGGAGGGTTTTCTATAGGTTCTATGGTGGAAACAACCCTAATTTGGATAATTGGGATCATGGGTTTGATCTAGGGTTCATAGAATTATTTGTAATCCAGGTAATTAATGATTGTTTATTGATTCCCGTATTATATTGATTGCTTGTAGACCAAGAAGAATCAAAACGAATTCGTTGGTGTGATATTTGTTGTAAGCTTGTTTCGAGGTAGGTAATGGTTGTGATTTCGTGTTGGTGTGATATATGTTGTAATTGCTTCATTATAATGTATGTATGTATGCGAATGTTGCATTATTGATAACCCTAATCGTAAATGAGGATAATTGAATAAATGTATGCCATGAATCACGTCTTGTTGTATGATTGTGAGAACATACATTGTGATTGTAATTGTGGTTTGTTGAATGGGAGGGTGTCACGATCCGACTTACTAACTGGGATCGGTTTCCACGTTTCGGCATAAATATGAGATCGGCTGCCACGTTCTGGCATAACTAACTTAGATCTGATTGCTATTTTTGGCATATATATGGGATCAGATTGCCATGTTCCGGCATAAATATGGGATCGGCTGCCACTTTTCGGCATAACTAACATGGATCGTATTGCCACGTTCCTGCATAAATATGGGATTGGATTGCCATGTTTCGGCATGCTACCTGTTTGGGTTTGGGTTCCATGAGAGGACTATTGAATTGGGTTCCGTGAGAGGACCATTGAATTGTGTTCCGTGAGAGGACCATTGAATTGTGTTCCGTGAGAGGACCATTGAATTGTATTGTGTTTCTACTTGTGATAAATTCGTTCATATCTAATTATGATTGATATTGGAAGATGGTATGTTGCTCTAAATTTGATATAACTGTGATATGTGAGAATCGTGAGGTTGTTCATTGTTCATTTATGTTGATGATATTGTATTTGTTCGATATGTGCATTTCATTATATTGGTGTATTAACTAATGTATGTTACACTTAGTGGGATAGCCGCGTGATCCTACCAATACACAGTGGTTGTGTACTGATACAACACTTTCTCTTTCTTTGTTTAGTATAGGGCATCTTCAGGTGGCTATTGATAGACCTCAGGTAGGTTACTATGAGCGTGATCGAATTCAAGGGTGAGCTAGTTCTTTCAGGCTGCCATGGCTCTTCCTTATATAAGTCCACTCTTTTCGGACTTAGATTTTTGTTTAAGGTGTTGTTTAGTTTCGGGGTTGTACCCCTTGTTCTTAGACTTGTCCTTAGTAGAGTTTCGGTACATTGACTTTCAGGTTCTAGGGGTTGAATTTCTGCATTAGTTTGGTTAAGTTGATTAGTTGGGTTGTAGTTTTGGTTCTCCCATCGGAGGGTTATTGTGGGTGCCACTGACGACGGTTTGGGTCGTGACAAAGTTGGTATCAGAGCCTAGGTTTGTTGATCTCATTGTACCAAAACGAGTCTAGTAGAGTCTTGCGGAACGGTACGATGATGTCCGTACTTTTCTTCTAGAGGCTATAGGACTTCAAGAAAAACTCACTTCTTTCTACTCCTTCGTGCTATGATTTGAATCCAATTGGTATCTGGGTGATACAAATTGGTATATTTGCTCCTTCACTCTATGGTCTGAACTAGAGCAACAAAAGTGGTAACACCGTCGCTAGCAAGAGAGGATGTGTATAGACTATTGACAATTGAATAGGGTCACCTTTCGGATCAAGTATCCAGTACCTCGGATAGATGACCTTTTTGTCCAATTGCATGGTGCATCGGTTTTCTCTAAGATTGATTTAAGGTCTGGTTACCATTAGTTAAAGGTTGAGGCGGTTAAGAATTGGGTCCGACCAAGTTCTATGATTGGAATTAGCAGTTTTGTGGGGCTCGCTAGCTACTATTGTCACTTGTGGTATGAGTTGAGTCCAACTGGTGTCTCCCGATTCCAATTAGTATCTCAACGAAGTGAACTAGATGTCGTGGTCGTGACTGAGGGGCCATGTCACGACCTGAGAGCACCCCCGAGTCGCGACACGACGTACTCGATCTCTCGGAGGTCTAATACAAGCCTCTTAGCATTCACTCATCGCATAAACACTAAAAACCATAAGGAATTTAAAACTTTCTTCACGCACGAAGAATACTTTCATTAATAAGCAAGCGGAAGACTTTTAAAACATCTAACTTTATAATATATATGTCTCATAAACCATCTAATACTTTGGAGTACAACATAGGGACTAAACCCATACAAGACTTAAAGAAAATACTAGAAATACATCAAAAGGAACATGTAGGGTATTGTCCTCAAATCTATGAGGACTCACCAAGTCCTCATCTTCAACACTTAGAAACCTATCAAGTAGCCATGACATGGCACCATCTCCAAATCCCTACACTTTAATCAAAAAGGGAAAGAAAGAGGTTAGCACAATTAAGTACTAAGTATGGATACCATGCAAAAACATGCACAATGGACATTTACAAGGAATGTATGCTTTCATATCATTTTAATAAAACCTACACTTCACAAGTATAAGAGACATAATACAAGTCAACATTCACATATAAGACTATAGCTAACCATACACATACTCAACATATATCCATATACAACCCAAATGCTTAACTTTAAGAGAACACATGTCATTTCATTACCATAGGACCTCTACCTAATATAACCTTAAGACACACTTGAGTGAGACAAGAAGTGACCGCCCATACAACCTCTTCA